>JAEQML010057699.1:0-31657 GCA_016904865.1 Pissodes strobi
TTGACCAATTCGTAGTGTGACCTACAAAAAAAAACAATTTTAAAGACTTATGTATAGTCCAGTGAAAAAGTAGTTTTGACAAGAAAAAAATCCAGAGTCAGTTTCCTCAACGGTTCTTCAATATTTTTGGGGTGCTGGATCCGAATTCCAACTTCGGCGCGCCCAATTTGAAAAAAAATGCAAAATTTTACCAGTTTTCAGGATTTTTTCACCCAAAATCCATCACGGTGTTTGATGGATCCTTTAGTAAAACACTGATTTGAAGTATTGGTTGAGTTTTGTTCACAAAACATAAGACGCAAATACACTAAATACAGAGAGACGAGATTGTGAACAACTGATCTGACGTGTTGTCTAATGCAAAAAACAAAAAAGCTAAGAGGGGGGGACATTATAAATGATCACCGTGTACACAAGTTGAAATTATTAGACCTCATAAATAAATAACATAAATATTTTAGCCGAAAAGGCTACCATTCAAAAAAAACATACAGGTGGTAAGATTTTTTTTTGAGAATTCGAGGACTTTTTGTAATAAAGTATTTAATGGTCTTTGTGTTTTAGATGATAGAAATTCATGTCTTTTAGGAGATTCGTGTTATTCTCCCTAATGACACGAATCGTTAATGTGGATCAGGATGACCTAAAAGTAGTTACACTGCTGGACATATTCAAACCAGAAATGCTGTAGACCCGTGTATAGAACTATATAAAAGTAAATTTCTATGTCTTTCAAAAATTCTACGCTCTGCACCAGAAAAAGTGGTCAATATAAGTAGTATGTGTGTAGAGATGGGAGTGCTGTCAGTGAAAACTTAGTTCACATATAGTATCGATAGTAGAGATAGGTCTTTAGTCAACTCTGGGTCATCCACAAGACGAATTGCTCACCTCTGTATGGAGTCCAATATCTTGAGCATGTGTTTGGGTGCCGAGCTCCACACATGGGAATAGTATTTCAGAGATGGTCTTATCTGGGCTTTATAGAGCAGTAAAAACTGATACAGTGTATACAACTGTTTGCTCTATAGTGCTTCTAGCTTTTGCGTTGCTGCCTTGGCGATTTTGGTGATGTGATTACGCCAAGACATGTTTTCTACGTTGATGCCCAGCAAGCTTATGGATGAGGTCAGATTCAATGTTTGTCCTGTCATTGATAAGTCAGGTCCTGCGGCGTTTGCTTTATTTGAGAAGACAGTATTTCTTGCGTTAAATTGGACTTTATTTTCCTCACCCCATTCCACGATGGCGTTCATATTGTGAACTCATTAATTAAATATCACCCTGTCGCAAGTTTGAACTTGAACTTAAAAAATGTTATATAAACATTCACTGTTAATTATAAACAATTTGAGCGGTCGACGGGAGCGACTTTAATCCTTAATGATGCAGCCATCAGCATTTTGTAACATATAAATACGCAGGCAAACGCCGAGTTAATCAGACTTTCGGGTCTCTCAAACCGCTCAATTAGTCGCTGGGCAGTACACAGGTACGTCCACTTCTAGTTGTTCTATCCCACAACCCCCATAACTGAGAACACTTATACACAGGTATAAGGTTGTCAGGTCCTTACCTAACCTGGGTGAACGTATGCATAGGTATACGGCATTCGGGGGCTACTAAAAAGTATAGAGAGAGTCGAATTTATGAAGTATTAGAACTTCTAGTAAAGGGATAGTTTTTGGGGAGTTTTGAAAAGTAGTGAGAGTGCCTTAGCAATTTGTGATAAACTTAAAAGACTTGCCTTGCAAATATCAGAACAAATACCTAAATAAAAGACAACCCGCTCACATAAACTTTATTAAATTAAATAGTGACGTCACTATGCCCACTAAATTTTAAAATAAGCCACCCCCGCTTGCCAAGTGATTTGATTTGAGCGTCGTGACACTCATAATTCATCTACGTCACATCCAAAATAGTGACGCCAAGCAATTTATTGTTAATTGGACCTAATGCCGCCATCTTAATGAATCTACGTCACAACAACAGTAATAACTTAAATTAAACATCAAAATCAAGTAAATCATTAAGTAATTAAACATTTAATAAACGCAGGCTAGGTCAGTTTGGCTATTGCATGAAATATTGGTTTCGAATCACGCGCCGAGGTACGGCCAACTGCTGCCATCTACGGACGGTCGGCGTCACCAAAGACAGAGTACAGACACGTGCTGCATCCACGGACGCTTGCCGAAGTACGGGCGGTCGACGTCACAAGCGCCATCTAGGGGTCTATGTTCATATCTGGAACAAACAAAGAAAGAAGGTAACTACGTTGTGGGACCTGCTTTATTTTTGGCGAAGGTGCTAGTCAGTACCGAAATCACAAATATAGTTAATCATATGGAACAGACATCAAAATGGAGCAATACAACAGATTTGTATAGGAGAAACTAAAGGAAACCATGGAGCAAGCAGGAGAAACAAGTGAAGAGGACGAAGAGAGGAAAAATATAATTATATGGAACAAGTACTCAAGTAAAAGAAGAATTTAACCAACTAAGAAAACAAAACACAAAAACTAGGAGAGACCCGAAGTTTCAAAATGTAAATAGTGTAAATATAAAACCCAAGTGCTCATAGAAAATGATATATACAAGGCACTTAGGAGGTTAAAATATAAAGCCAGAGTGTAAATAAGACAAGTATATAGATAAACACACTTAGGAAGTTAATAAACTACATTAAAAATCGAAGTGTTCCATAAATGTGTGTTTAAAATGTGCTCGCGAATTTCGGTAAATTTTGTAGTGTTATACTAAGCCATAAAATGCGAAAATTTCGCTAAGTGCTTGTCGGCCTTTTATGCACCTATGTTGTTGTTTTGGGACCAACTAGATGAGTGGAACAGCCGTGATTTGCAAATCCTTGATTATGTACTGCCTTCTATTTTTGATGGATTCCAACAAAAACTTGGCATTTAAACTTTAATTTGCTTATCAATCGTAGCGAAGATTAAACTTTTTGCGGTGCACCGACCTGAATTATTGTAAATAAATGTTTTCTTGCCCAACTGAGCTCGTTTATCTAGAGTGTGTTGAGTTCGGAATTGTTTTGTCTTGCCTTTTGTTTTGACTTTGGAACTATTGACTGCAAACCTGCGCTCACATTCTCGTAACTGGAACGTGTAAAATGGCTTTAACGTTTAAGTGCTGTAAAAACAAAGCACAAAATAATTGGATTTGTATAGGATGTCACAGTATCTATCATAAAAGCTGCCGATCAAGGCTTAAGAATGATGTTACAATAATTAGGGATAACCTAATATTATGTTCCACGCAGTGCTCAGATGTAGCTACTGATTCGGAGTCTGAGCTAGTTTCTAGCTTAACACAAATAATTAATGAGCTCAACACTGACCTGAATGATAAGTCAAAATTTGTTGACACCCTTAAACGGGAAAAACAAACCCTTCTTTATGAGGCAGAATCCATGGAACAACAATTGGTGGATGAGAATTGCGAGCTAAAGCGAAGAATTGCCGAACTGAGCAAGGAACCAATAGACCATGGTGCTCTAAACATACCAAAAGAGTTGGTTTCTTCGTCAACTCAAACAGTCATGGGAAATCTATTTTTGCTCCGTGATAATCATTGCCAAACCGCGCCAAGCGTGAGAGACATTGGAACTTCAATGCCCAATGTACAAACTGACAGTACACTAATACCTTCCGACGACCGTCATCGATCACTTAAAGCGGAGCTGCATAAAACCATGGATGAGTTATCCGACCTTAAAGGGCGTGAACGGCGAATGCTCATCACTATCGAGACCCTTGACCATGAGAACGAATTCCTCTCGAAGGAACTGGAGGGCTTGAAGCAACTCCTGGCTGATTCACACCACCTCTTAAGCAATCTGGATAGATCTGCCCCTATGAGCAGTAATGGCTTGGAAGAGGTTGCAAGTTCGTTATTTGACGAACTATCTGTCATAGACCCACATATGGTTCTAAACCGATCACCAAAACAACAAAAATCCAAATCTCCAGTTTCACGGCGCGTAGATCAACCCGTTTTTAAGCAGTCTATATCCAGTGTTAATAAAAGAAATATCCTGGTCTTTGGTGACAGTAGTGCAAGAGGAGTTGCCGGTGAGTTATCTAAGTTTTCGTACTCTTGGGACTATTCCATTTATGGAGAATGCCATCCTGGTTATTCTGTCCACCAATTGGCAAACGGAATTTTTCAATTAACAACCAATTTTGGACCTAACGATAATGTTATAGCGTGTATTGGTCTGGACTTCATTAGTAACAGTAACTTTTACCAATTAAATAAACTATTTTCCATTGGAAAGTATACTAATCTTGTTTTTTCTTTGACATATTCAAGTATAAATAATAATGAATATTTTAGGTTTGTGTCATTATGTAAAGTTTCTTGCATGTCAAAATGCGTCTATAAGAATTTTAGATAACAATATTGTAAATGGTAGATATAGGCTGTCAAGGAAGTCTCTTTGTAAAAATATTTTTTCTTATGTAGAGTCCAGTTGTACTTTGAAAAGTGTATTCGTTTCGTCCTGTATTAGATATTGTGACACTACCTGCACTGCTAATGTTACAAATAATAGTCAAGGCTTGTCAGATCAGGGTGGTAACAATATCGAACGAGGTCCTTTTTTAGACTAAAAAACTCTGACACGAGCATATCATTAATGCTCATAAATATTCAATCTATTCGTAATAAAAGTGACGACCTTTTTATAATCCTTAAAAGTTTAAAATTTCCTAACATAGTTTTGTTGACAGAGCATTGGTTGAAGCCTGAAGAACCTCTCCATGTCCCGGGCTATTTTGTAATTTCGAAATTCAGCAGATCAAGTCATGAACATGGTGGCACTGTTGCGCTGGTGGATGAGTGTGCTTCTGGGCGATTTAGTGGTGTGGATAAATTTGATAATCTACTTATTGAAAAAAATTTTGAATTTTCTATTATTCATTCGGTTAAACTTCGGTGTTTTATTGTGTGTATCTACCGTTCACCGAGCAGTGATTTGGACGTGTTCTTAGAAAGGCTCGAAATCCTTCTTTCTCGATTCCCTTTAAATCATAAGATTATACTTGCTGGTGACCTAAACATAGATTTTGAAAATAAAGATAGCAGGTCTACCTTGAGGCTGTCCAACTTGTTTGACTCCTTTGATCTTCACATGCATGTTCACAGCTCGACTCGTGTGACTAAAATATCCTCTACAACCATAGACTACATCGCTTCTAACATACAAGAGAATGTCTGCTGCGAGGTGTTTAATCCCAATCTTTCGGATCATAATGCCATTCTGGCCATAATTCCTATGAATTGCTTTCGTTTCTTTGAGGGCAGGAGGTTTGGCAGAGTTTATAGCAGTCATAACTTTCAACAATTTCGTGACCTGTGTGAATCTTTCAACTGGTATTCTGTTATGCGAGGGACTGATCCTCTGGGAGCTTTCCACGGTGCTTTGGCATATATTGTCAACAACGCTTTTCCTGTCCTTCATTTGAAGCCAAGGCGCAAAGACAGAAGAAGATGGCTGACACGAGGGATACGCACTTCTGCCTCAAATCTGAGATTTTTAAACAGCCTCAGGAAAGCGTATCCTGACAGCATGATGCTCCAGTCTTATTACTCCTTGTACAGGAGAACCTACAGAATCGTCATTCGCAATGCCAAAAAACTGTATTATTCCAAACGTTTTTCTGATTCTAAAAATAAACAAGGCGAATCATGGGCTATTGTCAATGAAATTACTAATAGAGCAAGTAAATCTTCACAAATAAATATTGACTCCAACTCTCTAAACGATTACTACTGTTCCATTGGCAATGATCTAACTAAAGACCTTCATCCAGTCGCCGACCCCCTAATATATATGTCTAATGTGAATGTGACTGATACATTAAATATTTTTATCCCAACTAGTGCCGGTGAAATCAGAAAAACCATAAGTTCTATGAAAAACAAAAAAGCGGCGACTGACGATGGAATATCTATCAGGGTACTGGAAAGTCTACCTGATAGGGCCATTGCTGCTCTATCACACGTTGTTAATATCTCTTTTGTGTCTGGTTCCTTTCCATGTTGCTTTAAATTAGCTAAAGTAATACCTCTTTACAAGGGCGGTGATCAATTGACTCCCTCAAATTATAGGCCGATTTCTTTGCTGTCTACTCTCTCTAAGCTTATTGAGCGCCTAGTGAAGGATCGTCTCTTATCCTTCCTGAATAATCATGATATTCTTACTGAAAATCAGTATGGATTTAGATCTGATAGGAGCACGTCTGATGCAATGTTCGAGTTTCTGTCGGGGGTTTTCCAGGGTATAAATGGGCGAATGGCGACTGCGGCAGTGTTTTGTGACTTGTCAAAGGCCTTTGACTGTGTGAGTCACGAGGTGCTGCTGCGGAAACTCTTTGCTTACGGGATTCGAGGCGCGGCACTTCGGTGGTTCGAGAGCTACCTGTGTGGCCGGGAGCAGTCTGTCCACATAGATGGTGTGTCATCTAGCAGACAGCGTACTTCATGCGGCGTGCCCCAGGGTTCTGTATTGGGGCCAATCCTTTTTTTATTATATGTGAATGATTTGACTATGCTTGAAATTGCTGGGCGCTTTACGCTGTTTGCAGATGACACTACCGTACTGTGGCGCGACAAGGATCCGGGGCGGCTGCTGCGGGATATTGGGTTGGATCTCGGAAGGATTAAGCAGTGGTGTGACGCCAATCGCCTCTGCTTGAACATGTCTAAAACTAACCTCATCGGCTTCAACTGTCCTATTGATGGCCTTATATTTGGTGACAACACTATCCAGGCTGTGAACTCTTCTAAGTTTCTGGGTTTGTGTATTGACGAAGACTTAAAGTTCTATACTCATATCGTTAAGTTGAATAAAAGATTGGCATCTGGTTGTTTTTCTGTTCGGGCTACCTTTCGAGAGCTTGGTGGAGAGGTTGCGCGTAACGTGTATTATGCCCTTATTGAGTCACATCTCAGATATGCCTTGCCCTTCTGGGGAGCTTGCTCTCGAAATCTTTTTCAATCTGTCTTCGTTCTGCAGAAGAGAGCTGTTAGAAATCTCTGTAATGCGCATCCAAGAACCCACTGTAAGCCCCTTTTTGTCGAGCACTCTATTCTGACCCTCCCATCTTTATTTATTCTGGAAATGGCTTGCCTAATTCATAAAAATAAGTATCAATTTCCCAATCCTCAGCTGGTATATAGTACACGTCAGATTGGCAATGTTCCCTTGCCCATTCCACATTCCAGCCTTGTCAGGAATTCCTTGATTTACAGTGGCATCAAGATATACAATCATGTTGATCTGCGGATTAGAAATATTCGAGACTTAAAAGCCTTCCGTAAAAGTTTAAAATGCTCTTTGTTGCAGAGAGCTTTCTATTCTGTTGACGAGTTTTTCGAGCAGAACTAGAGGGCTCATTATATTTTATTATTAACTCATGAAGTGTGTGTTCCAATAATGAGTTATCAAAGTTTTATTGTGATGAATGGCTGCAATAAGCCATTACAATTTTGACTGTGGCTGCAATAAGCCATTACAATTTTGACTGTACTAATGCAGGTACTGTGATAATGTGTATTGCGGAGGTAACATTTGCCATTTAATATGTTTTAAGTCACCACACTTATGTTTTCCTGTTGTTTTTTTTCTTCTTTTTGATTTTGCTTCGTTTTGTTTTGTTTTATATTTTGTATACATCTTGTAAAGCTTTGTCAATAAGAAATGTTACATGTAATATTTTTTGGACAATAAAGCACTTTAAATAAAATAAATACATAGAAAAATAAACATATTATAGAACCTAGGATTTATGAAGGAAAATGAAGCTAGAATATTAGCGAGTAAATTAGTAGGTAAACTATGTATGCAAAATAAATAGGTGAAGCAAATGTGAAGATATATATAGTAAAGCACAAGTAAATGTGAGTGCCATTAGAATTGTATATTGAAAGTATATACAGGAGGAATATATGTGTATACGAGGAAGTATTATGGAGTAAAGTGTTCTCCGGTCTAAATAAGATTGCAACGATGGATGGTCTAAAAGATAACATCACAGCAAAAAATTTAGGCATGGAAAAGTTGAGCAGGGACTGAAGTAGTTACGCTGACGTTCAAGGAAGCCGAGCAAGTATTTTGGTACCAGAGATGCTCAAGGGCACAGTACCCAGGTGAAATGTTATATAAGCAAAAGGTGTTTATGCAAAGCATACATAAGGTGAAATATTGGAGAAATGTATAAGCATATAAGCAAAATATGTTTATATAATGTGTGAGAGCATACGTGGATATATAAATAATAATATAATGTTTCTCTGTCCTACACAATTTACATAAAGCTAGCATAGATATACATTGCATGCCTATATACATTTAAAGTAAGCCTTGAGTAAGAAAAACTTAAGATATGGAAAGTAAATATAAGAAACATAGAATAAAATAAATATATGGGAAAATGTATATGTAAGCGATACCAAGACGTGTATAGAAAAGCAGTAAGAAATTGTAAATAATGTAGATATAACCTTACCTTGAGAACATGCTGCATGGATCACAATCCAGGACCAGTCAGGAGCCATTGGAAAGCACCAATCAAGTTCATACAGGACCGGCGCGGCGTTCGGATTTTATTCTAAAAAGAAATAAAGTATAAGAAATTATAATATATGAATGAAATACCTGCAGCAGTAGATAACGAATTAGATAATTTCAAAAATAATTCAGTAATAACAAACCTTAAATCAAATCTTGCCAAAAATCATAT
Organism: Pissodes strobi; assembly: GCA_016904865.1. NCBI lineage: Eukaryota > Metazoa > Arthropoda > Insecta > Coleoptera > Curculionidae > Pissodes > Pissodes strobi. The sequence continues at coordinate 8,774 of JAEQML010057699.1, forward strand.
TTACGATACTTATATTTGATTGTATTCTTTAGCCCATCCAATGCCAACACACACACGAAGAAACAAATCAAGTCGACGCCATTTTACCACGCCTTTCGAGGAACAAAGAACAAAGAACCGAGTCTGCGAGACTACGAACTACGGCAGACAGCATTGCAAATGAAGACCGCTACAAGCACCATCTACCAGACTTTGTGTAAACCAAGCAGTCCGCAACACAAGGAATCTGCGAAAATGACATATGCAGTCGCCATCTGTGACCCACGGAAGCGTAACGTATAATTTCCTATTAATTTACATTGCATTGTTAATGTTAATTCATCGAAATGGCACAAGATTGAATTGCCAGGCGACAACTTAAGAAAATAATAAGATTCATAAAGACATATGATGCAAATATATTTTATTGCTTTAAACAAAACTGGCACGTTGAATTAAGTCAGCAAAATAAATTGTCATTTGATATACCCATATAAGCAAGTTTTGGATAGGTCAAGAAATATAACTGAGTCAATAAACTATGATGTTAGCAAATATCTTATACATAGACGGGAAAGTCTATATACTATATAGTTTTGATAAGTTTGTAAATAATGGATTTAAAAATAAGAAGTAAAGAACAATGGCTAAATAGAATATAGACAGGACCGGCATGTGCAATTTATTCTAAAAAGAAATAAGTTTAACATACCGTAATATTGTTAATATAGGATAGGTAATTTATTTTTAGACAGGGCTGAAATGAGTTGCTTTTTTAATGCCAAGGGAAAAAATTCATTATCTTTATAGATATAAACCATGCTTTACTGGTTTGAAAGCTTCCATACCAGCTAGGATAACTTGAGTTATCTCATCAGCAGATTCAGGGGTATTCTGATTTCTAAAGCAGACATCTATCCAAGGAAAAGGAAGATAACATTCGCGAAGATCACGCCACTTTGCAGATTTATAGTGCCAAGCCTTTCCTCATGTATTTTGATAGCAAACCTGTGGCTGATGTATTTTGATAGCAAGTTCACAGGGTGCGGATATAAGATTGTGGTCTGATGAGCCCAATGGAGGTTGGACAGTTGCGGTGTAGAGGTCAGGATTTGTTCTCAAGAATAGATCCAGGAGGCCAGCAAAGTCTTTTTGACGTTCAGAGATCCTGGTAGGTTCGTCAAACAGCTGAATAAGTCCGTGACTTATACAAAAGTCCCGGCTTCTCGTCCTTCATTGTCGTTTTTGTTGGAGCGTTTCAACCAGTCGATGTCATGTACGTCGAAATCTCGTACTAGGACAATTTCTGCCGTTGGATAGTTGATCTGCAGAAATTCGATTTGATGGCCAAGATTTGAGAAAAGCCGTATATATATTGGTGTTCACTAGGTGGTCTATACTAGCAATAAATGAATTTGGTTGCTCTATATAATTTGTTTGTTCGGCTTTTTTATGGTTATGTACACATATTATTGTTTTCATTATTTCAGACATGTTCTTAAACAGAAATTAAACAGCGCATAAACTTCTTAAATAATTCTTCATTACCTTTTCTTTGGAAAGTGACCTTTTTATAGAAGAATAAAAATTAGTTTTCGTAGCAAACGAACACAGCCTATTGTCCGGGTATCCTCATTTAAATCACAATTCAAACTTAAAGCATGCTTTTATCAAAAAGAAACAACTGACAAAGTAAAGCATAAAAAATTATTGACAAAGTAAAACAGGAAAAAAGAAAATAAAATTAATATAAAATTGTCTTGAATTCAATGCAATTTTCTTGCACTTTCCAATAAATCACTGTCTAAATATGTTTAAGAAAGATTTGCAATTTTTTTTATGGTGACTAAAAAATATCTGGTGTTTGTAAGATTGTGAGGCCCTTTTCAAACTATTGGGTAAAACGTCTGCCAGTAAGGTAAAGTAAAATGTAGAAATTATTGAATCTAATTAATGTCAATTAATAGTCTATCAATTGGTTATTTTTTTCTTCTGGTCTAGCCAGCAGTAAATCCATACCCACTATTAATAAAAAATGGGAATGAATTCTTACTTGGGTTTTAACATGTCTTCTTCATCTTCATCACTTTTAATATCAACTTCTTCATGACTTATAACGCCCGATTGTATCAAATAGTCATCATTAAATTTTGTGTCATTGGATATTCTATAAAATAAAATAAATTAATAAATATGTGGTATACTATGAACAAAAAATGTTAAAAAAATAATATTGTTAGCTAAAAGATTCTAGTATAAAATAAGAACAATCAGTCAAAATTTTGAGCTTGACACAAATTAAAAGTACTTTCAATGGATCCCCAAATTGCCTCAAGAAAACCAATAGGTCGCATCTAACCAGTCCCTCAACGAATCATGCGTTTCACACCCTTTTTATTTTATGCGAAACCTGACCATCAATAGAATTACGTTTGCTTCAAATCCAATTAATTTGTACTAAAATTGATCATCAATACATCAGTACATGTGTTTCGAAATTACCGAGTTATGATTCTTATCATCACCAGCTGAGCTACACAACCCGGAAGAACACAGAGAACTACCCCAAGCAAATATTCTCTGTGACTGTGACAATATCACATACTGATTAACAAGGTACGTGTTTTCGACATTCTAGTATTTCTAGAAATAATCCACAGGTTTTTGTTGACAATTTAAATTAAATAAAATTTTAAAACAACAAAACCCACCCAATATATAAATAAAAAAAAAACAGAAAGATGGTAATATCACACAATTTGTCATACTTCATTTTTATCACAACAAGAAAAAAATTGATAATACACACAATTTTGTAAACGATTTATGACTCTGAGGGAAGGATTTTTCATACGATCATAACAATTACTAACATTATAGTTACTTACGCATCCAGTTCGATTTTAATATTATTGATCTCTTGATTAGTGGTAGGTTGTTTATCTAAACCACTTTCTGCTTTATCTGAAGATCTAGAAATATTAAACACTTTACTTAAAAATATTTTAGTAGAATAATCTGCAGGATAATTATAATCAAGAAATTTCACTGAATCTACATAATAATGTTATGAATGTCACACTGATACAAATCTATCATCAAAATCCAATGTTGCATTTCCATATTTGATATAATGTTTTCTTAACAAAAAATTTACTTCAGTTTTGGATTCTCTACAAAATACATTCTAACAAGTATTGTTTTAACTTATAAATATAACTTTTTTTAAAATGCTCAAGGGTTCTATTATATGGCTTATTGTAGAATATTTTGTATGGAACTAGAAAATCAACATAATATAGAAAATAAATTAAGTGACCATATCCTTGACTAGGTATTTCTATTAACGATAATTTGAAATATAAAGATCATATTATTGCATTAACACAATATGTCCCAGAACTTGTTTTTTTTAACACAACTAATTTTATGTTATGTATTAGTTTAGGTCAGAATAACGTAAAAAATCAGCTGTGTTGCATTTCTTTTAAATTCCATGTTGCCATATGGCAACTTTGGGTCATACCATATCTTTACCATATAAAATTTTTATTATCAAGACAATATTGCTTAATTAAGGAGGTGCATGATATATCTTAAAACATTTCAGGCAAAACCCTACATTACACTTTTCACAGGCAGTACGACCAATAGTAGTGCAGAATAATCCAACGCATCTTCTATTCTTGTCAATACGCAACGGCCAGTGGTTCAACCCATCAAACCTTCTTTCTTCATAGGTTGTATTTTCAATATTTCGTTTGTGAGAAGGTCCGGACTCTTTTGCTTGTCCTCTGTAATGCTTGGCATAAAAAATTTCAATGTTACATCTAAATTCTAACTGTGACATTGCTGGGTGGGCAGATCGATGCAGCTGCATTTTGGGCAGATACATCGAGCAACCATATGAATATGCTGCTCCACCATTTTTTACCTCTAGATATCGCCAATCCGGTACAGACTCACATTTTGGTCCATTCAGTCCACACCTCCCATGTATTTATCGTATTGCTCAATTACACATGGTCGGAAAACGGCTATTTTCTGTTCTTTTTTGCCTTGGAACCTTTGTACATTTGACATGGGATTTTTAACATATGCTGTAGATGCTACACATACAACTGAATTGCCGATCCATTATGTCAAAACAATGTCTGTATCTTTGAGTTTTGGTGAAAGAGCAAAACCACCTATCCTTTTGCTGACATTACATTGCTTAAAAGATAATAAATACTATAAATAATGATAAAAAATGCTCCACTGCCTTCAATCTTCAGTAGGTATAAATTTGTAAAGATGTAACAGATTCCTTTGCATTTAAGAAGGTAGTAAATGATGGAAACCCGTAAGTATCTTACTCTACTTTACTAAGAATTATTCATCAACATATAAAGCATAAAATTACCACAAAAAAATAATTGGTGTACTTACTCAATAAGATACTCATCATTTTCTTCTTTAATCCAAGATGTATCCAGCTGATCAAACTTCGAACAATTCTTCTTTTTAACAATATTTGGTAACCTTTCCAGAAGAATTATTAACTGTGGCATAAGCTTACCCATGTTATTTGGCAAATTACTAGACATATTAGATGATAATGGGACTATTATATCTTATTGTTACCAAAATACCCTTGAGTTTTCTCCTTCCTAGCTATACGGTGCACACTACTTTACAGTTTACACAGATAACTTAAAAAACTATACTATAATATTATATTTCTTATAAAAGCAATGAGTATACACAATACATACTGCATTAACCACATATACAATATATAATTATACTTGCATTTGCATTTTGCACATATACAACAACAAAACAAACAGTTCATAACCCTAATCTTCTTCCGCTTCTATTTTTCCATATTGACGTTCGCTTTGCGCCTCGAAGGGCAATTTGCCAGCGATTTCTGAAAGAGTTGGAACTAGTGATTTCAGGTCTTTTCTCAAAGCTTAAGTTACTACTCGGTTCAAGTGGAAAGTGATTATTCGTCCCCCATCGAGGGGGACAAGCCTCCATTTATGACAAAGGCGCCCCTTTTAAATATGTCCCCCATAACTTACCCGATCGGTAGATTATAAAAATACAATCTACTTTAAATTTTACGGGCCATCCAACGTCACATGTAGATTCTTGTAAGCGATACGCAAGAACAATGAACATGCCTATCAGAAATATGCACGACTTGAGATGAGTGTCTCGCGGGAGCTTTGATTTTGGCGGCCATCAAGGCAAAAGCACGACATAATAAACAATCGGCAGGCTGACTCGCCGTTAATCGCATTGCAATATTAGAGTACGAAAATTTGACCTTGGCGGCGCCATTCGGGGATCCTAGTCAGGGCCGGATTAAGACGTATCGACATTTTCCGATAAAATAAACTATTGATAGAGACGGTCGTATTAAAACAAAAAAGTGATAATTTACATAAAGTATATTTAAATTAACTTATACGAACAGCATTAGGAAAATAAACTTTACTGATTTCGCCAAATAATTAGCCTATTTTTATTGATGGTCTTAAAGTTTCTATTAATATTTAGCCTCAAATATAACTTAATAACATATAATGTTCGGAAAAGGGGACATGGAGTGTCAAATGTTATATCGGAATAAATTAAATCTACAAAATGTTTGCAAATTCCGGATTTAGTGATAAATAATTCAAAATGTTTTTGAAATTTTATTTCAAGTTGTATTACTAAATATACAAAACTGTTATGTGGCATTAATAAATTGCCAAAAACGTCTTCATTTGCGTTTTTGTATGTCTTTTTTTATGTTACTAAATTGAAGGGTAGGGCATAAGCATAACCTTTCAAAAAATGCGTTACAATACTAAAATGGTTACATTTGAAAGTTTGTCATTGATAACGTCGCAAAGCGACCACATTATGTTTTGTAATAAATTATGTGATTCACCTTTATAAGCACCCAATTGAAGTGAAATTTCTGAAAGATATTAGGAATTGAGTATTTATTTTTTTGAAGCTTTTTTTCCTCAACTTTTGCTCCCGGTTTCGACACTTTTTCTTTTCTTTTTGCTTTTTTTTTCAATTTCTTATGTTAATTAACTTATAAGAATTGCATTAGGAAAATAAACTTCGCCAAATAATTATATTATTTTTATTGATGATCTTAAAGTTTCTATTAATATTTTTCAATTTGTACACACAAAAAAATATATCTCATTTTAAAAATATAATACTCAATTAGAATAAATCTTAGCTTTGTATATACACAAAGATATATATATTTAAATTGAATATTTTAAATAATAAAGTGAATACTGTATAATTCTCTAGCCGATTAATTTATTTTTCAAAACAAGAATTAAAATATTAGATTTAATTATTTTATAATATTATAGTTAAGAATCACACGATCGTTGTTTCAAGAGTTCGAATCAGTTGAAAAGAAAAGAAATTATGTAAATGGATTCCTATAACCGATTCCGATATAAAAACAATTAAAAAAAATAATCAAAATTTTTTTTTTAATTAAAATTTTGTAGGTAGATGATCTTTTTCGTTTTGAATACTTTAGGCGGTGGTTTTTTGGTGTGCCGAGTTTGATTTTTGCATCGAGAAGGTCTTACGATTTTTCTGTACAGAAATATTTGGCAAAAGAACAATTTTTTAAATTTAATTTTTTTACCACCATATATATGATTATGAAAACTCTATTTTTATGATGGTAACATCGAAATGGATTCCTTTTGCTGTTTCCGAGATAAAAACGAAAATATTTTTTTCAAAATAAAATCGAAAAATTAAAGTTTTGTAGGTGGATGACCTTTTTCGCTTCGAATACTTTAGGAGGGGATTTTTGAGTGTGCCGATTTTTGCATCGAGAAGGCCGTACGATTTTTCTGTACCGAAATATTTGGAAAAAAAGAGAAATTTTTAAAATCATTTTTTTACCACCTCGTATACGTTTTCGAAAAATGAATTTTTATGATAATGACATGTAAATGGATCCCTTTAATCGTTTCCCAGATAAAAACAAAAACATTTTTTTCAACAAAAGTTTTCGAAAAATTAAAATCTTGTAGGTGGAATACTTTAGGAGGGGGTTTTTGGGTGTGCCGTGTTAGATTTTTTGCATCGAGAAGTTCGTACGTTATTACGGGATTTAATAGCAATTTCAGTGGTAATTTAATTGGTAATTAGTGGAAATTATTGGTAATTTAAGTGGTATTGAGTGGTAATGTCTGAGATAATTAGGGGTAACAGAGGAAATTAGTGGTCATTTGGAGGTAATTACGGGTCAGTGGCGGCTCGTGACCTGTTAAAGAGGCAGTGCTGCTCAGGGGAGGCAAAATTGAAACAATTGAATATACTCGCGGTAGGGCGGCGGAGGTACAAAAATGCGCCGCAGGCGAAAATTTCTACAATCGTCAAGGTCAAACGGCCTAAAATGGTGAATTAGAAATTCGCCCAGCAAAAATATTTCATTAAAAAATAGGTTTCGATACATACATTTTCCCTTTTTTTGGTTATATACGGTAATTTTCATAGAAAATAATCCAACTAAATTAAATATACAGTTTCCTATTGTTATAATGGGAAATAGTTCACAAAGTTCCAGTGATGGACTTATTAAATACCTAGACAAATTTGAGAACTCGAAAAACGTCTTCACTAAAAATGTTTTCACTAACCACGCAGTCCGCACACTCAATAATTATTTTAATGTTTTTTATAAATAGGATCAATTCTTCGATTTTTTTTAATGCAAATTTATCTGTAACTTTTTCGTTAGTCTGGTATTTCTTGAGTTAATTTCTTTTCTACGGATATCATCGATAAAGCCACAAGTCGGTCTTCAGTCATAGAATTTCTTAAAAATGTTTTTATACGCTTTAAAGTAGAAAAGCACCGTTCACTTTCTGCTGTGTTCATGGGCACTGTAACTAAAATCTGTAGTAATTTTGCTGTTTCCTGAAAAGGCTCAGTTAAGTTATTTTCAATTAAGAAATTTAAAAAGGGTATTGCTCCCTTCATGTCTCTACAATCCCTTCTAAAATAAATGACAGACAATTCTGTCTTTAAGCGCTCTCTACCTAAATTAGGATATGATGTGCAAGTTACATTTAAGGCAGCGTCAGAGAAATTAGAACAATAATTATCAAACTGCTTAGGATCAAACAGTGAAGCAGCCAATAAGTGACCTTTGAAAGCGAATCGATCTTCTGCGCAATTTATAATTATATCACATACTGTTTGCCAAATGAAAGAACCCGGACGAAAAGAATGCGGGCAAAAAATGTCTTCGCATATTTAGATGCTGCCACATTTTTTTCCCAATAATCCTAATTTATTTTCTGTCTAGTTTCCTATAGTGAATTTACATATTTAAATTTCCTACTTGAATACTTAATTTTGTTATTTTCCTTAATACTACTGTCTTCTATTATTTACTATTTTATTTACACAGGGAAATACGGAATACGGAATAAGTATACTATAATATTTATAATGTTTATATTTTATTCGCCTTCAAGCTATTTAAAATACGCGACAATAGGCAACAGTGCGACGTTTACTTGGTTTTTAGCGGGAGGCAGTTTCGTGATTGGTCGCAGGATATATTAAATACACTTTGACCCTAGACCAACACCTAATTTTTTTTACATATTTTAAAATTTCGGCAGCGACTTGCTTTAGCCATTGGCGTGGAAATTGCCGATGCCGGACTGTGTGGTTATTTATATTATTTGGTTTGTACGGTCTGGTGATATATAGGTTTTGTCGATTTTGCAAATTCTCTTTTTTCACTAGAAAGGGGGTGTCCTATAGAGTAGTTTAAGCCAAAAAAGTCGGAAGATCCGCTACATTTGAACTGAAAAAATGCCCTCAAAGTTCGAGTTTTGACACAAATTTTCAGCACCACTTCACAAAAGCACTAGAAATATAGACAAAACACATCTCAACATCAATTGTCGGGTAAAAATATTAACTAGGAGACATTTGCGTCGAACGAGAGACCTCCGTTTTGTTCCGGTCCTAATTTAAAGCGACTCATAGCCCCATTAGACAAAATTAAATTTTACTTGTAAATATCCATCCTCCTTTTTACTGTCAACTGTCACAATAGCCAAAACAAAGATTTTTAAGAAGGCACACTGTTGCCAGACGTTTACTGTAGTTTCGTTAGCAAAATTTATTAGAAAAATGGTGCGCTATAAACGCAGCTTATTTACTACCAGCTAGTCATCTTGCGGCGGCATCCTTTGATTTGGGAAAGTCAATAACCATGTTTTGCAAATTTTAGAAGAGGGTCATGACTTAATATTGTTTTAAATACCTGGGCATCTGAATAAAACTTTTGACAGTTCGTTTAATTTAAAATATGCTTTTTATACTACCGTGCGTAAAGTACTCACTTTACGCACTCTCTAAGATTCGTAAAATAGGCTTTTTTAATATGCAGTGCGTAAAATAAGTTATTTTACGCACTAGTGCGTAAAGTAATTTAATAATATTTTTGTTTTTTCATATATTTTTCGGTAGTAGAAAAAATTTTGTATGCTACTCATGTGTAAAGTACCCTTTTTTATTCGATTTCAATTAATTTTTTTTATCAATATTCCCATTCATAAAAAAAGATTCACTTTACACACTTGTTGCATAAATAACTATTTTATCGCCAAAATCCGTTTAAAAATGATTTTAAAACGCACAATAATTGTACAAAAATCCGAAATTTCCGAACCTCTCAGGGCGATAGCCGAGGCTTCGGACGAATTTGTCATGTATTTTGAAGCGAAAATTCATTTTAAATTCATTTGTGGAACTGAACCGTGCCCGACACACCACCTTTCCGATTTCGATAGAGTTCACTAGCTGGTAGTGAATAAGCTGTGCTATAAGTGTCTCTACTCTTTTTTTTATTTAGGTGAATGATTTTTTATGGCAGTAGCACATCCTATATTGCTCGACGAGCGGTGTGTGTGCGAAGATGTTGTTTGACACGGTTCTTGAATATTTAGTTAGGGGAACAGATGTCCTGGGAGGATATTCGCATGTAACAGGCAAGATGTCCATTCGGCAATGTCGATCGTTTCTTTATATGTGACGTGCACGATAGCATTTAGTCAGATGTCGTGACTGTTACATAGAATCAACAAATAAGTCTTCAATTATTTTAACACTTCATGCATGGCCCTCCGCTCGCTTCGCTCGCTACGGGGGCTCAACAAACAGAAACTAACCAAGTGCTAACCAAAACTAACCCAAAATATTAAAAAAAAAATTGGGTTAGTTTTGGTTAGCACCTGGTTAGTTTCTATTTGTTGAGCCCCCGTATAGAGAGCGAAGCGAGCGGAGGGCCATGCATGAAGTGCTTAAATAATTGAAGACTTATTTGTTGATTCTATGTAACAGTCACGACATCCGACTAAATGCTATCGTGCACGTCTCATATGAAGAAACGTTCGGCATAGTCGAATGGACATCTTGCTTGTTACATCCGAATATGCGTCCTGGGAGAGAGTTTCACAGTGATGCAGTGCGCCAGACAAAGGAGTTCTTGTAAAGCGATGTTCTAGGTGTTTCCAGTTGTACGACGAACCGGTGCGCTCTTGCCGTCTATCGTGACTGTCTGACAGGCGTTGTCAGGGGCGGGATAAGGAGGGCCAAATCATGGGAACATCTGCCGTAAAAGTATCTGTAAAACAGGGATTTCTCGGTCACATGTTTGCGGTCTTTCAGACTATCCAGATTCCGTGTCAACTCCGGGTCACCGACGAGACGCACAACAATTTGCTGAACGGAATCCAGTAGCTTTAGGGTGTGCTCTGGCGTGGCACCCCAGATGTGCGAGCAATATTCTAAGCACGGTCTTATTTGCGCTTTGTAAAGCAAGAGCAACTGCTGCGGTGTATACATTCTTTGTTGCGAAATAGCGTACCAAGCTTCTGGGAGGCTGATTTTGCGACGTTAGCAACGTGGTCATGCGAGGACATATTGCTGTTGACCAAGACCCCCAGTAGTCCGATTGAATGAAGATGAAGGGATGGTCGATCCTGCCATAATGATATCATTGCCCGCCGTATGGTAAACGTGGCTGCTTGGATGATTTTTCAATGTGCATTTGCATTCATACATCGAAATGAAAGAGACACTCATTCGATTACACTATTCCTTTGTAGGTATCGTCAAATATTTCACTTCATACATGGCCCTCCGCTCGCTCCGCGGGCGTAACCAAACAAACCTAACCCAAACTAACCCAAGACATTCCCAAATGAGGAAAAGCAAACTAAAAAATATTTGCATTTTTGACTGACAAATTTCAATTTTTTTTTATTTCCGGCATGCCTTGGGTTAGTTTTGTTTGGTTGCGCCCCCGAAGCGAGCGGAGGGTCATGCGTGAAGTGGAATATTAAATATACTTAAATAGTAAACAACACTGTTATTCCTCATAAGAAAATGTGTAACTTTTGGAAACACTGTGCCAGGTCCCCCGTGTCGGTTACTAAAATTTCATTATTTTCACGTTACAATTTCAATATTTTCACGTTACACCTGGGAAAGTCGTAGTGGAAGTTTGCCCTTCTAGGGCAATTTGGGCTCAAAACACGGATATTTTTTCGGCTCAAATGTGGCGAATCCTCCGATTTTTTTGGCTTAAGCTACTCTATAGGACACCCCTTTTCTAGCGAAAAAAAAAAAGAAAATTTGCAAAATCGACACAACCTATATATCATCAGACCCTTAATTTGATGATATCTTTGACGATTTTTAACCTTTCTTATATTTTTCTTGCATTTGGTGATTATTATACGCGGTTAACTAATTTTTATATATTTCGGATCTCTCTTAACTGAAATCTCTAAATTAAAATTTTTATTACAAAACAAATCCGAACGTTCTATAAAGAGCGTTTTGGAACATACTTGCTTCAATATTGCCTAACTTGAACGCTACACTGAGAAAATTTGCTCAATACAACCCTTGTATTGGAAGGTGTTTATTAGCGGCAGTACAACTTTGTATTTTCACAATAAACCTTCCCTTATTACCACAATAAAACTCGTCGTTCTACTTTCAATTGTGTACTAAATATTCAATTTTCTAATTGTGATAATACAAGCATATACTGTTATACAAAATTTGTATATTGACTAAAAATAGTTTGTATGCGAATTTATTCATTTGAAATTGTATAGAGTTCAAACAAAAATTGAAGACTGGCAATATAAGTAGTTGTTTAGACGTTCCTCCGCAAACAAATGCAAATTTAAGCAAGCAATTTATAATGACTCAAATATTATTTATTTACCGTTAATCAAAAATTGTACTGCCATTACATAATTATAAATTTGGGCGCCGACAAGAGATCCAATCAGAAAACGACTAGAGCACGCGTGACTGATAAATCAATGCTAATTGGTCGGTTCATGTAGCATTCGGCCGGCCGGCATCGCGGACGCGAATCGCATCTTGTCTTGTCGAATCAGTCTAATTCCACACAACACCTGTCTAATTCTAATCTCTAATCTTAAACTGGCCCATAAAAATTTTGGCCATTTGATATTTGATGTACAAGAATAAGTGTTTTTCTTTTCGGTTAAGTGAAGTGCCTGTGGGAAAATGGATTCGTTTCATTTTTCAGATGAGGTATTACAAAAATTTGAGGGTAAGTATATTTTACAGTATATATAGGTACCTATAAATCTAGAGGTTATGGGGCCCAACGCCTCATGCCACTATGATTACTATAATGGCGGTCTTTTCTGGTTTTGCTGTAGCCATCAAATATTTTTAATTTTTATTTGCCGATCTGCTGTTGTATTTTTAAAGTGTAATTTCTGTTTTATTTTACTTTCGGAGTCCCTATTACTTATAATTATTACGAATAACGCAAAATTCAGTTTAAAAAGGCTTTAAACTATAGGATACTTTAATTTTATTTTAAAACATTGGTCATTAAAAGTTACCATCCAACTATTGGCAGACATCTATTCTACCATCTTAGAGTTGGCGCTCTCTGGTCTGCTTGCCTTTTTCAGAAAACAACATAAGTAATATATATATATGTATATATGTCTACATAGACTGTGACTGACGTAGTGTTTCGCCCCTTTTTATAGTTAATGCGATTAGAAAAAATATGAAAAAGCTTAGCAAATCATCAGAAAGTTAATTATAATTTTTTTGACATTGTGGCTGAGGTGTATCGCTCCATTTTTGGGAAAAATATTGAATTAGCTTTTTTTGAAAATTATAAAAATATAATAAATATTAATGTAATAATTTAAAAAAACAATTTATTCAGATTTTTACATAAGTATATTTATGTTCACTTATGTGACAAGTGATAATTCTTTCGGCATATCACTGACTTTTTTCAAACAAAATATTTTATGCTCAGCTAGTTTATCTTATAATTCCCACTTAACATTCAGTTTTCCTTGTAAAAACCATTTGTTTCAAGGCACTGTGCATGATGCCGAATAATTATTATTGTCACATGTTCTATTGAACATAAATGAGCATAAAAATCTGAACTAATTGTGTTTCTTTCAGCTATATTGGCAAGGATTTTCATCAAATAATAGCCAATTCTATCAAGTAATAAATATTAAGAGCTCACACATCTTTTATTTTATTTTATTTCTTTCAGAATGCGATCCGGTCAAGAATGATAAACTAGAAATACTATCGACAATAATAGAACCAAGAGAAAAAGTTCTGGATCTTTGGGCTGAAACATGTCGGCAAAGGAGACAAATACTTAAACCCTCAACCTTAACAGTTCAAGAAATATTTGCAAAATATGCTGCATATGGGACCTGATTTGGTAATTAATTATTTAGTTAGAATGCACCGAAATTTAATAAATAGAAATTAGATTGTCAGTTGTATAGATACCTACTCCTTGGGTAATATTTTTACTGGCACAGGTATTTGTGTTTGGAGGCTTATCAATAATATGATGAGAGTCCCAATTATTATGTTTTTTAGAATATACATTTTTTGTTGATAATATACGATAAAGGATTGTTTTTAAATTAACTAGTTTATGAGATTCCACAATGGCTCAAATATTTATTTTATAATGAAGTTTAATGTTATCAATAAAAAAATATTTCAACAATAAAATAGTATTATTATTACTGAAAACCAATATGATTAGTTGTATAATAGCAATACAACTATCTATCTATTGGTAGTACAACTACCTGTATATTGGCAATACAACTATTTGAATCTTGGAAGTACAACCGCTTGTATAATGACACTACAACTACTTGTATATTGGCAGTACAACCACTTATACTTCCAATATAACTACTTGCATAGAGGCTATACAACCAATGTATTGTCACAAAACAACCAATTATATAAAAGCTATTCAAGCACTTTAATTATGACATTACAACCACTTCTATAATGGCAACACACTGCTTACACGTGACAATATAACAAGTAAATCAAATTTTAGAATAGCATATTGCATACCAGCAATACATGACTTAACCTGTCCCAAATGGTATACACGGAATGCATTGGGGCAATAAAATTTTTGTATAATGGCTAACTTTTTTTTTCTGAGTGTAGAGAATTTATATGAATTTGAATTGAACGCTAGAGAATTTATATGAATTAGCTACGATAAACCGTTTTTTTTTTCAAATTAAGCGACGTCATCGATGACGTAAATACAAAACCTTCGGGAAACGAATTCTACTTATTATTACATATTTATGTAATGCATGATTTGATTGATTTGTAATACATACAACAAATATCATAGAATACTATCCTTATTATAAAAATGAGATATTATTATATGACATATTTTGTACTATAAGACTGTAATATAAAAAAACTGTAATTAATTTTAACGTCTTAAACTAATCAATATTATCAACAATAATATGGTAAGAATAACCTCGTGCGACTATGGGAAGGCAAGATTTTTTACGTGCTAGTCCTCTACCCCCCTCAGTCGTCGTTAAGGTTCACTCGCTTGGCGCACTATACTTCTATGGATGCCCTTCGATGCTTAGTTGAACTATTCTCTTTTCGTGCCCCCTTAGATGGCAATGGATCCGTGCATAAATTAGACGCTTCATTAATGATATCATCTATTGAATTTCTTACAGAATTAATATTTTCTTTTAAATCGGCAACTTTCGTAGTTACTTCCAACGGGTCTGTTTCCGTTTTTTTAAAGAACGTTATACAGAATGTCTACATGAGGCATTATGTGATGGAAAAATGTCAACCAAAATAAAAAATTTTGATCCATAGAATCCGTCGAATGGAAGATGCTGAACTACAAATGGTGGCATTATCAGAAGTTTCTTCTATCTCTTCCATGCAATCAATAAAAGACTCACGATGCTCAAAAACAACATTGACAGTTCGAATATTGAAGTTCCAGCGAGTTGGAGCGCCATGAATAATTATTCTTTGCACAGGTTTGTCTAACACTGCCACCCGTTGTGGTGAATTTTTAAAAAAGGTGGGGATTTCACTGAAATTTCCAAAAAAAAGTCTAACCTGATAACTATCGGAACAAGCTTTAGACAGTATTAAATTTAATTGGTGCGCGTAACAGTGTACAAAGTGTGCAAAAGGATATTTTTCCTTGATTCGGGCTTGAACCCCAGTATGCCATCCACACATGACAGCTGCTCCATCGTAACTTTGACCAATTAGTTTGTCATTTGAATTTTTTAGAGTAATGTCCAAAACACTTAAAATGTTCTCAGCTAAAGTCTCTGCATTTAATTTTGAAGATAATAAATAAGTCCAAAAACGTTCTACTGGCTGTCCATTTCGGCAATATCTGAGTATTATAACCATTTGCGATTTAGCTGAAATATCGGTTGTTTCATCGGCCATGACAGCTACATATGGACATTCCCGAATTTCTTCCAAAATTCGATCATGGCATACTTCTAACATGCAGTCTAAAATATCATTTTGGATTCCTTTGGAAATGCCTTTAAAAACTGTTGATTTTTCCAAATGTTGTGCTAAAGTCTTGTCCAATTCAGCAGTAAAATTTATTAGGCCACGGAAAATTCCAGGGTTATCAGATTTTTCTGTTTCGTCATGTCCCCTAAGGGCCAATTCAAAAACACCACAAAACTTAACACAATCTATAATTTTTGAAAGCACATATCTATTTCTACTTACATTTTCATTGTGTTTATGAATATTTGTCCAATATGTGGAATCAAGTTGTTCCCTAATATTTACAGAACCTAATAATGCATATTCCATTTGATTGTGCAAGTGATGTTTTGATGTGTCATGTTTTTTTATTTTGTCACTCAATTGCACTAAATCCGTTACACCGACTTATGTCCACGATATGTCACCTCCAAATAGTACGCAAGAGAAACAGAAAAGCGCATTTTTTTTTATTATATCCGCATACCCATCCGTTTCTGGCATAAATATCGCGATTAAACTGTCTTTTGTAAGTTTTTCCACGACTGGATCCTCCTTTTTCAATCGTAATATCCGGGAGTGGACGTCCCCTTTGTTTCAGTTCTATTTTTTCCTCAAAAGAGTACTTAAAAAAAGGTTTAACGTTGATTAGATTATAAATGATATCCATTTTAATATTCCGATTCGGATGACACAATAAGATATCAATCTAAACGGCAAATACCAAACACTTAACACACGGATGTAAATCTGAAATAAGCCGACAGCCGACAATGCAAACTTGCGAAAAACAACCCTGAAATGTTCTGCCCGAATGCAGCACAATTTTGCGTTAATTTCGGCGGTTAAAAGTGAGGACAAGGGGCGTCGCGGGAACATGCGGGGGTATCGTATCTAGTTCGCAGTCAGAAACAATAGACCAAATAAGTAATGAATGACCACAAGCGACAAGCGTAGGAAAACAAAGCAGAGCGATACGACGCATATTCATAGTTCGGCTCGTGACGCCAGTATAAGGTTGCTTTATATTTTTCTGCTATTTAGTGTTTAGATACAAGAGTCTAGCGACCCGACCAAATTTTCGATACCAAAGGCCACCTATACTACATAGGCTGGCCTTGCGTGGAATATATTCACAAAGAAGGGGGATTCTTTGTGAATGTATTCGCGGAAACACATGCAAGCTACTGTATATCGACTATAATACGGCTTTTATTAAATATATCCTGGTTTTTAGTTAAATAAAGCAACATATTTTGGAAAAAGTGCATCCAAAGTACGGGCACGTATTACAATAAGTAATATCACTTTTCGCATAGCCCTCCGCTCGCTGCGCTCGCTACGGGGGCTCAAGAAAAGGAAACTAACCAGGTGCTAACCCAAGACATACCCAAAATCAAGAAAAAAACTGTTTAGAAACTTAACCTTAAAAAAAATAAAAAGAAAACAACAGGGTTTGAACCCGAGCCGCCGACGCCGATAAATGCTGCTGCCGAGTTCAGACCTAACCATCTAGTCCTCTGGACCACCACGCCTTATATGCAAATCGATTGCATCACGATGACATAGCGCGAATGCAATCGCTTGAGTCAACGCCATCTGCACTAGATGGCGCTAGAGTCGGTATCGAAAATTATATCGGGTCTACAGACGCTTGTGTTTAGATGGGATGCATGCTATTTATTTGTAGTTAAGGTGGCTTTATATTTTTCTGCTTTAGATTTTATATTTATTATGTAGGAGAATTTTGGTGGTTCTGCAGTTCCGCAGCACTTATGTACCAGCCGCCACTGAATACAGATCAATATACAGAAAACTTATAAGACTAGCTAAAGATTTGCATTACCGCAATCGTTTCGCTGCGGCGTCCAACAAACAAAGGGAAAGTTCGTCTGTAGCAGATAACCTGACCAGAAATATACACCAACCTGCTAATCCACTCAGTTTTTTACCACCTAATACAAAAGTTAGTAACTCCTTTTACTTTGTTCCTACAAGCGCAGAAGAGCTAAAAGAGACAATTTTGCGGATAAAGAATAAAAATAGATCCGGGTTTGATGAGTTGTCTATCAAATTATTTTGCCTGGCGGAGTATTGGAAGTTTTCGCTCAGGCAATCAATATGTCATGGGAGTCTGGTGTCTTCTCTTCATGTCTTAACCTGGCGAAAGTCATACCACTACACAAGAGTGGAGATTCGAACGAGCCCTCTTTATAGACCAATCTCACTTTTATCTGGTTTATCTAAGATTGTGGAAAAGCTTGTTAAAGGAAGGATGATATCTTTTCTAGACTTTAACCACGTTCTAAGTTCTCATCAGTTTGGTTTTCGGGAGAGCCATAGTACTAATGATGCCATTTTTCAGTTTATGTAGGGACTATATTCTGGCATGAATAGTGGTGGGGTAACTGCGGCAGCTTTCTGTGACTTATCAAAGGCATTTGATTGCGTTGATCATCAGATTCTGCTGCGAAAGCTTCATAACGCTTTCATGGTTTCAATCCTATTTGTCCGGACGGCGGCAGGGGGTTTGTGTTGGATCAACTCAGTCTGAAATTCTGGAGAACTATTGTGGGGTTCCTCAAGGATCAGTTTTGGGACCTGTTTTGTTCCTTATCTTTATAACTGACCTTGCCTCGCTAAAGGTTGCTGGTAAATGTACGTTATTCGCTGACGACACCACAATTCTATGGCACTGTGCTGACCTTTTCAGTCTAAAGCGAGCTATTCAGGTGGATCTTCAAATACTCTACTCTTGGTGTGACTCCAACCTGCTCTTACTGAACTTGACCAAGACAAGTGTTCTTTCCTTCAGCTGTGATCTGGGATTTTCTAACCTCCACAATATGTAAATCGAGTGTCGGCCTGAGGCTAAGTTTCTTGGAGTACTTATTGACTCTCAGTTAAGTTTTAGGTCGCATATGCGGTCCTTTAGAGGAAGATTTCATCTGGGTGTTTTGCAGTGAGGATGATGGCGGTGGAACTGGGGCATTCTTTATCCAGATCAGTGTATTTTGCACTTATTGAGTCAAGGTTGAGGTATGGCATCTGTTTTTGGGGGATGTGTGGTCATAACTTAGTGAACACTCTGTGTTCGGCTATTAGACATATTTGTGCAGCTAACAATCGGGCTCATTGTAGACCATTGTTTATTAAAGAAAAAATTTTAACTTTATACAGTTTATTTATTCTGGAAACGGTTACACTTATCCATAGGAACAGACACAGACTGTTGTCTCGTAATGTCTTCCACGCCACCCGAAACATTTCGGACTTAATGCTGCCATAGTTCCTCGCTCAGCTTTAGTAAAGAAATCAATAATTTATGAGAGTATCAAAAAATATATAATCATTTATCACTACGTTTAAGACAGTTGGATTCTCTAAAGCTATTTAGAGGAAAGGTTAGGGGACTACTGGTTGATAGAGCCTATTATAATATAAATGAATTTTACTGTGATAGTTTTTAGTGGTTGTATTTTATATCTTATTTTGTAGTTTAAGTTTTAATTTGTAGCTCGTGAGCTTTCTCAATACTTTTTCGATCTTTTGTATTTGTTACTTTTATTATTATTGTTTATCACTACTGTTGTGCTTACGCTTTGTCGACAAGATATTATGTCTTCTGACAATAAAGCTTATTTTAACTTTGACTTATTAAGAGAGTAATCTATTATCAATTCAAAAATACACTTCATGTTGACTTTAAATAATAGCTGTATTTATTTTAAGAAATATTGTATTTACATTATAAAGTGTTCTTATATTCAAGAAAAACAATAAACTCAAGAGAAGATGAAACAGTACTTATGCCAGATGGAAATATTCTTAGTTTAAATGTGCAAAATCACATTCGATACTTTGTAAGTAGTTTTGAAAAGGATTATATTCTTCTTAAATCCAATACACTTATAATCTTTTATATTCATTCCAAGAATATTAAAAAAAAAGTATGACTATTCTTCATAAGAAACTTAAGATTTAGCGGATGTCTGTTGCATCAGATTGCTATAGCATGAAGCATAGCTTTGAATGTTCGACTATAGGGGTGACCAGTTTGTTTTCTGATTTCGTTTTGATTTAATTTTAAAATGGAAGCTTTGCTAAGCGAATGGGGATTGGAAGACCTCACAAATTAGTTTAAACGTAAATACGATAATTATATTCATTTATTTGCATTTCTATGCATACGTAGGTATACATATTGCTTGCTTTATTTAAATTAATAAATGTAGAGAACTTTGTTAGGTATTTGGCGCCAAATGATGGCGTACTACTTTTCGTTTGTCAAATAAGTCAGCTACATATTTAAATATTTCTTTGAGTTGCAGCCATCGATATCTTAGTTTGATGTCAATGGTTGCAGCATACCTAATCATAGTATATTACTCTTGTTCAGTTATACCGTTTCTAGCGATTATTTAAAGTATAGGCTAATGTATCGACATTATACATGTTGGGCGTTTTTCAATATTCACAAGTGTGGACGTCGATGCTGTCCCTTGTTTTCTGTTCTAATCGACACTACTTGTGGACTAGCTCTTCTTCACCGATGAATATTCAAAGAGACCCAACATGTATAGCTTATTGTTTAAATCAACCCTAAAAGCGGTATACTTGCCTATATAAATCCAAAAAAATAGTTTAAATTTAAAACTCTCAGCAGTATCTAGAACTTTTGCATTAAAATGTTTTACTCAACTTTTATATTAACATAGTTATTTTACTTGAAAGCACTGTTAAGTTTACGCATTATGTATTTTTGTTTGTTTTGCAGTTCAGATGGATTCGTATATGTATGTATAACCATTTCTAGCTTCATTGTTTATTATTGTAATAAACATTTAAATGCCGAATACTGTTTTTTTTATTGTATTACACATTATATAAATAAAGATGTATTATATTTTAATAAAAATAAACTATATAAAATAAAACTATATACGTCCAAAAATAAATAATTTTGTATTCATATATATGTCAAATTTGAATCAAGAACAATAAAAATATATCAAATATAGATTCGCTCAAAATACGAGTTTGCTATTATCAAAACAAGAATAGATACATTTCAAACGAATTATACCTCAATTATTGATACAAATATTAACCTATTCTTAATTAAGTACTTTTTATATTTAAAACAAGAGAATCATATCTTGATACTCAAGATTAGGTATGATTGTATTACAATAGAGTATTGTTAGGTATACTTGCGGAATGGGGAATATAGCATAGCGTTAATTCAAGATTATTAATCTTAATATTAGTATAGGTTTATTTCCGTGTATGATTATCGTAACCACTTCCGATTTTAATGGGAGTTTTTTGGTCTTCTGAGGTTGGCTTGGGGGGCTATTCCCAAGTGTTTAGACTCTTGTTGAGTCACGTTAATGATTTTGGGTACATTCGGCCTAGGGCTTAGGTTTTGCGCCCTAGGCCTCTTGAGAGGCGGAAACTCTCTGTTGTTTGAAGCTGCATGACTGCTCAGTCAGAAAAGATTTGCATTTCTTCCTCCATGGGGACAGTTGTGAGAGGAGGATTGGCTTGAGTATGTGTATGTATCTGTGTTTCTATGTGTGTTCGTTTGTTTCGTTTGTTTTCTACTATTATGTCCAGTAGGGACTGCTTGGTTAGTGTGTATGTTTTCGATTGCTTTATTCGCTTTGTCCAGCGCCTTTTTTAACTGCACGATTTTCTCCGTGAATTTGTCGTTTTCGTCCTGTAGATTTTTGTTTTTGTCTTCTAGTCTTCGTACATATGTTTGTAATTTGTCCATTTGCTCGTCTTTTATTGTCTGTTTTGCCATTTGTTTGGCAAGGTCGAGGTTTAGTGTTTTGTGCTAGTGTTTGTGCCTGAATGTGCCTGTAAGGGTATTTGTGCATATGTATGTCCCTGCCTGGGATCATTATTCCTCCTCCTGGAATCTTTCTTGGCCGCTTGGCTGGTGTCTTTTAATCCCGTGTCTACCATATCCTTGATTATTGCTGAATTAATGCTTCTATCCGAGGTACCCTGACGGGTATGACTTACTCGAATAGTTGGGGTTGTTGAGCTAACGCCTAAACCATTTTTCTTTATTAATTGCAGTTCTAAAGTAATGAACTTAGAGAAAAAACTAATCTTTATATTAATAATAGTGAAATGGAAGCGAGGCAAAATTTATGAGTAGAAATGAATGTGACCAACAGTTAACTTAAGGTAATTTAATACATAGTAAGTAAGAAAGTAGTCATATAAGTTTCATTTTACTTAATATTCAGATACTTTGCATGAACTCGAGATTTTATAAAGAAGAGCAAGGCTTAGGAAGAGACTATTCCCTGTAATATATATGAAATGAAGCATAAAATCGAAATATCATTCGTTCACTACAAACAGAAAATTAGGATGCCAGCAAGCCCAAGTGCTCGAAGAACCATAGAAAATTTAATAAAATATTAACCCCATTCACTGTAATTAAACATTTAAAATAAAATATACCGAATTTACCAAAAACTGTAATTAAAAATTATTAACGAACCAACAATATTAATACTAAGGTATTAAGGTAGGAACTGACTCAATTTTTAACATCAAAATAAAATTGTTACAATGGTATGTGCCGATAAATTGCTATTGCAGATTGTTTTGTATAGGGCATTCTGGACATTTGTCAATTTTTTAGGTCTTCGCCTCCATGTCTTTTAATCTGATGCCTCTTGAAAAGCGTCATTTGAAAAGTTCCATATAAACAGTTTGAACACTGCAGCCAGTCAAAACCTTGTTGAACAGTAGTTATATGTGTCATTACGTGTTCTCTTAGAGTAGATTTTCGTTTTGTTTTATACGAGCATTTGAAACAATGAAACCACTGAATTTGGTCAGCAGGCTTATGAATTATAGTATGCGTTCTTAAAGAGCTCTTATAGATTGTTTTAAAGGCACACTCTGGACATTTATACCAAACTTTTTCGTCTTCGCCAGCTTTATGTATATTTA
>JAEQML010057700.1:0-31655 GCA_016904865.1 Pissodes strobi
GCGGTGAGCAGGAGCCATGTAACTAGTGCTAGAGCTAAATCATTAAGAGTTAAGGAATCCAAAACAAAAAATTCTACTCAAAAAATCTTATACTGGACTAGGATTCCACGTTATAGAATATCTAGAGGTTGCTGGTTTCTTATTGTAAATACCACTAAAAGGAATTATTTTAAAATATTTTCATTGATCCCAGAAATCAATAATAAGGCTGACCTATTATAATTATTAAGACTTAAGTACGAAAGCCCTGCATACATATTTTTACAGAATAAATAATACCACCAAATCCAATTTATAAGTGTACGGATCATACTTATTTCTTATGGAAATTCTCCACCATTTTTTAAAGTAAGTAATTGGTGTACTCTTTTTGAGAGTGTTTTCCGAGATAGGTGCTAACATGACACTCTTGTGGGATTACATTTTTATCTCAATGATTCCCAGATAACTTGCCTGCCACTAGGGAAACTGTTTGTGAAGGGGATGGTTCTCCCTGACAGGAGAAAAATTCATTTTCTTGCTGGGGGGAAATATTAGTTCATCTATTAAGAGGCTAATACCTACCGGGTACCATGATTGTGTTGATCAATTTGGCACTATCAAAATACCCCTAGCTTTGTCTACCTTTATTTATTTATTTTTTGTAATACTCTCTCAATTAGTGAAAATGGTGGAAGAGCATAGAAATCCATTTCTTGCCAATTTAACGTGAATGCGTCAACACATATGCTGTCTGGGCCTGGATCCCCTGAATCATATTTCTTACATTTTCCATTGATCTTCGAAGCAAAAAGATCAATATCTGGGGTACCGTACTTATTTATAACTTGAAAGAAAAAAATAGTGATTTAATTCAAATTTGGTATTTTTAATCTAATTTCTGGACATAGAATCGGCTTCGATATTATCCTTTGTGTTTATATATGGAGCAAATATAAATATTTTGCTCGATTCGCCCCAGCCCCAGATACTTCTAGTTACCTATCTTACTTAATAGGCTATCTCACTTAATAGAGAATGTCGAACACTACCCATCTTATCAATGCATGCTATCTCAGTTACATTATCTATACGAAGTAATAATAATGTTGCATGTAGGCACATTACCTGCGAAACATTTGAGGGCGTAAAACGCAACATATAGTTCCAAACAGATGCTACGATATTATAGCTCCCTGTTGCCCCCAAAATTCTCTAGCACGCCAATTTTTTGGCGCATTTGAAAATATTTCCCTGCAGAAATATTTTTGATCTATTTGTTTTTTGGATTTATTAATATTATGTAACCACCAGTTTAGTTCCTGGTTTAATTACTTCGGAATAAACATGTCTTAAAGTTATTATAGTTTTGTCTTAGAGCTTTTAGTCTAATTATCTCAAATGGTTTCACATGAAACCATTCATAAATCAAGGTAGGTGATATCGATAGCTTCCCCACTAGGGATGCAAACTTTCGAATCTCACAAATCCGAATTATTTTAATAACTCCGTTTCTGGTCCATCCTCTCCTCTTTTAACCTTTGCTTGTAAAACGGCCACTCTGAGTTTAAATATATCATATTAATATTATTATTATTATTTCTATTATTAATTTTAGCTTCCGCCTTTTTCTTTTATCTCCTGGCATGATTTTGCTTTTGAAAGAAATTTGTGCCAAACAAGTAGTACCTATCGGATTTGAATTTGCAGCTGTTGTACTGTCTTCATTTATAAACGGATTTATTTCAAATTTCCTTTTTAAGAATAGCGTTATGATGATCACTCCCTATTTTTTATTCGAAATGGTTTCCGTTTTTCCCTTATTTAATGTATCGATGACAGTGTAGTCACCTTCTTCTGAGTCGCTGAAATCGGAATTCGACTCTAAAAAAGAGATGAAAAAAAATTTAAATAATTAAATTTTAAGCAATCTGCGGGTAATATTTTAGTCAAAACAACTAACACCATGTAAAGTATATAGCTATTTTGCAGACAATGGTCTGCGGGTGCTATTTTAGTCAAAACAACTAACACCCTGTAAAGTATATAGCTATTTTGCAGACAATGGTCTGCGGGTGATGTTTTAGTCAAAACAACTAACACCCTGTAAAGTATACAGCTATTTTGCAAACAATGGTCTGCGGGTGATATTTTAGTCAAAACAACTAACACCCTCTAAAATGTACAGCTATTTTGCAGACAATGGTCTTGCGGGTGATATTTTAGTCAAAACAACTAACACCCTGTAAAGTATACAGCTATACAACTAACACCCTATAAAACAGACATCAATTTCTACAGACAATAATTTTTTAATTAAACTTCTTTCTCCTTTTGGTAATTCTCAGATCATTTGTTTAGAGTTAAACATATAGCCCAAATATTCCACCTCCTGTCTAGGCGCGAATATATTTTTCCTTATTTATGATAAACCGTAAGGACTCTAAAACTGCTTTGGCCCCTGTTATGGTTATCCACCATTTTAGCTATCATAGAGTCGTAAATATTTTCATTTATTTATTGTTTTTTTGCGATATCGAGTGTTTTAGTCATACGCCGACAGCGTGTAAGTTATAAAGAGTTTAATACAGTAATTTGGGGTGCTTAATTAATTTTCGTCGTTTTATTTTAAACCCTACGTAACACCTTATTGAAAACTGATTACACTCGTCTTATATATTTAACGACTGGCCTAAGGAGATTTGTAAAAATTAAAGGTGTTATATTTAACCAAATGGTACACAATTAAATTCGTATCTAATCTTTAAAATAAACCCTTAAATATTTTTTATATTTCCTACTGTAATTTTATCAGCGCCGCGGCCCAGCAAATGCGGAGTAAGCATTCTACGCCTCCGCCCGTACCGCCCCGCAAACAGTTTTTAGCTTAGCGGTATGACAATGCTCGACGCGCAGTTATTTTTCGTGTTTACTTGTGAAAGTATCTTTTCTACGTTATTAAAGGCTGTAAAAGACTGCAAGTGTTTTCTTTGACAATACAGGCGGTATCCTTTGACACTATCAATAGGCAAAAGGAAGTATGCATCCTGCAAATCTATTTTGCCATATAATAATTCTTGCAAATTAATTTGAATGCTTTACGATAATCCTCTAGACAAACAATGATTTGTAGGTGATATTTTCATCAGTATATTATAATTCAAAAAGATTTTATTACCTAAAAATTATGAATCACTTTCTTATGTTTCCCAACTCGTCAGCATATCTTCTCTTTTCACTTATTTTCGGCATCGCCCTTCGCACTAAATAAAACGTACTGCACGTGACGGCACAATAAAATGAACTGATGGATATGGCTTGGTACAGGGCCGGCCGGGGTGATTGTTTACTTATCACATTCTTTAAACTCTGTGCGCTGATAGGACATGAAATGAAACCTACCAACTATCATAGAAGGACGTAGAAGCGAAGAATAATTATTATACGATGTATAAATAGGTAAATTTTAAAGTATAAAATATGTAATAGATTTTTGTCTTATTAGGAATAAAAGCGATTATTTTGTGAGAAGGCTGTAAGTTTACCAGACGAATGCCGACAATAATGGATAAATAACAAGAAGTAGTTTTTACTTTGACTAAAACATACTATACATTCTTCAAACGTCGCCTTTATTAGATTTTGGTTAAACTAGGAAACTATGTTTGTATCAATATTTATTTTCAATATACATTTTTATATTACAAAAAAAGAAAATCTCAAATATTCTCCGTAATACTATAATTTATATCGTTATTATTTTTACTATTATTTTGATTTTCTTGTTTCGTTTTACATACAATCGTCAGTTGACTCTTACCTCTGTTCTCAGCAAGAGTGAAAGTTATTTTACATCCGTTACCAATAGTAACCTCTTTATGACATAAAAGTAAAACTTCAACGTCAAAAAAAAATATGTTTTTTATTTTTGTTTACACTTTCGCAACATTCAACATATTTTTCATCTAGATTAATATATTTTATATTTTGTCTCCACAATAAATATAGAACTGCATTGGTGCGGGCAATCTTTTCGCGCGCCTTCAAATAACCGTTGCTAAGGAATGGTGCAGGTAGCGTGAGTTATTGAGACCGTACACGATATTTGACACTTTCGCATCTGGTGTGGGTTATCTGGGCTATAGGTGTAAAGAATAAACTGTGCAAATTCACATTAGCATTAGAGAGATATGAAAATGGATCATTAGAAGGAGTTGTGGTGCTCATTAAATCTTTAGCCACATTTACAAAGTAATTGTTTAGGTTCTCAGGTGAATTAGCGATTGTGGAAGTCTTATTCCTTAAGTCTTTCACAATAGACCATAATTCTTTAGCAATGTTACCGGATTTGGCCAGCCTCTCATTATAATAAATGTCCTTGGCAGCTTTTATTGCCTTATGATAGACTTTTCTCTAAAGTTTCACGTAATCATAGAAGAAGACCCTGTCGGAGTATTTGTTTAGGTGAGATAATGAACACATGTTCTTTGCAGATGTCCGTAAGCCTTTAGTTGACCATATTTTGATAGGCCTAACAGGAAAGAATTTGAACGCCAGAGTAGATAAAGTTTTTATAAATCTAGAATTTCGGTATCGACATCATCAGAGAGGACAACCCAGTCAGTTGTTAGACATAGGTGCTTGAAATTTAGAAAATTTTAGTCCGAAAAAAATACGGCATATTTTCGTGAAGCAATTTTGCATTTGGATTTTACCGAAAATTCTGTTAATACTACGTCATGATCAGAGAAACCCGAGTTAACGACAGCACAGTCAACGAATTCTGGACCAAAAGATGACACGAGTAACACGACATAGTCTATAATACTAGAACTAGAATATGCATGATTATACCAAAAGAATCGGAAATGGATCGAAGAGATTCTTAAGTAGCACACACACTGGAAAAGTCAACATTAAGGCCGCCACACAATATTCATTTGGTTTTTAAGGGCAGGGGCTCAAGCAAGCTCAGTAATCTTTGACTGAACACATGCATGTCAGCATCAGGTGTTCTGTAAATACAAACAAGATAGAGGTCATATAAGCATTATGATAGACGATGGTAAATTCAAATACTTTCTCAGACAATATATTATCAAACTTTGTCACTTAGGCCAAGCGTTGGGTACAAAATATGGGGTTCTGTTTGCAAAAGGTCGAACAGAAATGAAATTTTGTGGGATGGTAGAGATAGGTCCCCTGATAGTACATCTAAGTTTGCGACCTCGGGGGGGTGCCGCTCGAGGGGTGGGGGGATGAAAACTCTGCTTCGCGGCGCTTGGAGGAAAATAGCACCGTTGGAGTAGGTGCTATAAAAAAAAAGTTCAAATAAAATATGTAGAAAACAAAATTACGCACAACTTTGGTTTTATGCACTTTTTTGCTCCGACCAATATTTTTTGCTCTACGGCGCGCCAAACTTAGGGGGTAGTTTGCAAATTTTAGCAAAACCAGAGTTTAATCGCGGATTGAAACAAATATGGCTACCAGACAATTCTGGTATATTTTTTTTCTGTAAGAGTAAGGTTTTCTAAGTAAACTGATGCTTGATTCGTTAAATTTGACCTTATATTATAAAGGATATGATTTTTTGAAGTGCGCCCTTACATACTCTGATATGGGCATTTTTCATCTATCATGATCTACGGGTGATATTTTTGAAGTGAAAACTTCTTAATGGGCGTTGCAAATTTGTTTTTGCGGGGGTTGAATGAGACTGAGCCGTCACGCATCACGCGTCATGCTCGGATATGTAACGTAACGCTCCTTCTACTGGCATGTTCCCGTATAGGTAGAGGGCTGAAATATTCAGGGGATGTAGCCAAGGTAAAAATAAAATCCTGGACAAAAACGGGACCCCGTACATCCCCCCGTTTGGCCGGAAGAGGGGGGAGAAAGAAAAAGCTTAAATAATTAATTTCGGGAGAACGGGAAGAGGTACGGGGTCGAAATTTGTATGGTAGGTGCGCCCTATGGGGGGCCACCTTAGGCCATACGGGGGGTACCGGGGCTCTAATTTAAGGGGGAATTTTGGGGGGAAATCCGTTTTTCGCCCATATCTCTGTAACGAAGGCTGGGATCGAAATTCTGACAAACGATGACCCCGCTAATTGAAGTTTTCACTTCTGTCGTGCCTTCTTAAGCACACACCAATTTTTTTTTATTATTTGTAAAATAGTGCTCGAAAATTGTCTATTGTTATATTTACTGGCTTCTTGCTTCATCGTGTTCTGTGGAGCCGTCAAAATTCATTTGCAATCATTTGTGCAAATTACATTCATTACATTACAAGGCATTATGCGCCGAATACTAGTGTTATTTTTGATGGATATCCCGAAAGTGGGACAGAAGCAGGTACGAAATCTGCTGAAAGAAACCGCTGTTCAAAGCAGCACGAATGTAATCTTCGATGAATCCATGATTCCAACTGTGTCGCAAGAAAATTTTTTATCGAACAGCTTTAATAAAAGGCTCCTCATTGCAATGCTGCAGATAAAGTTGAAAGCAGAGAATTAGACTTTTAGCAGGCGGTCGAAGATGCAGATACATTAATTGTGCAGACTGCTATCGAACTTGCTTCCTCTTTTTCCTCCGTTTGCGTTATTGGCGAAGACGTAGATTTACTTGTGCTGTTGACTGCTAAAGCCAGAGAAATCCCCAATATTTACTTTCGCAAGCCGGGTAGAGGCAATAAGGAGGATGTGTTCTATATTCACTCCAGAGCTTCCAATATAATGAATCTATTGCGAAATGTCTTTTATTTGTACACCATATCGGCGTTATTCAATCAAGGTAAGATTCGATTCCTTAAAACTTTGGAAAAAAATCCTACAATAACCGAGACGATTCAGGTATTTGATGACCCCAATGCACGACTCACGAAAGTAGCAGCCGCTGGCGAACTGTTTATGCTGCGGCAGTATGGTGCAGACAGCAAACATCTCACGTTAGATTCTCTGCGGTATACCGACTTTGTACGGGCCGTCTCCAAAAACTCCTTTAATCTTGCGTCACTGCCACCAACATCCGATGCGTGCTATCATCATTCCTTACGAACCTATTGTCAAGTTCAAAACTGGCGGGGAGTCCACAAAACTCCAGAAGATCATGGATGGCGAAAAACTGCAACAGGACTAGACGCTATACGCATCTTAAAGGAACCAGCTCAAGAGGTTCTGCTTAAGACTATCTCCTGTAGATGTCAGAAAGGTTGTGGTCCTGCTTGTGGTTGCCGTAAAGCAGGATTGAAATGTTCGGTTTTGTGTTTATACTGTACTGGGACGTCCTTCGAAAACATTAGTAACCACATTTTGTTGGAGGAAGACATCGCAGAAGATGCCGCAAACGTTTCCGATCCAACAGAGGACGATGAGGACTCAATTTAATGTCATAAAACTCCAATATCGACGGTGGAATAGGCCTCTTGGGGATACCACATTAAAAAAAACGCGCCGATCAGCTCTACCTCAAGGGTGGTGTGGACACGAGTTGAAAATTATATTTTCTTGTACTATGTTTGCACTAAAATAAAAAAGTTATTGTAGGTCAGCAATACTAAGAAAATATCGACCGTATATCATGATAGATGAAAAATGCCCATATCCAAGTATGTAAGGGCGCACTTCAAAAGATCATATCTTTTATAATATAAGGTCAAATTTAACGAATCAAGCATCAGTTTACTTAGAAAACCTTACTCTTACAGAAAAAAATATACCAGAATTGTTTGGTAGCCATATTTGTTTCAATCCGCGATTAAACTCTGATTTTGCTAAAATTTGCAAACTACCCCCCAAGTTTGGCGCGCCGTAGAGCAAAAAATATTGGTCGGAGCGAAAAAGTGTATAAAACCAAAGTTGTGCGTAATTTTGTTTTCTACATATTTTATTTGAACTTTTTTTTTATAGCACCTACTCCAACGGTGCTATTTTCCCCCAAGCGCCGCGAAGCAGAGTTTTCATCCCCCCACCCCTCGAGCGGCACCCCCCCGAGGTCGCAAACTTAAATGTACTATCAGGGGACCTATCTCTACCATCCCACAAAATTTCATTTCTGTTCGACCTTTTGCAAATAGAAACCCCCTGTCGCTTGGCCTAACTGCCGAAAAGTCGTTGTTAGTAGACATTATCATAGTACCTCCATGAGATAAATTCTATTAAATATAGTATAATTTTTGACAAATTTAACCAATGTTCAGTTATGGCAATGATTTCTGGAAAATTAAGCTTTTCTAATAAAAGAAATAATTCATCTGATATGTGTCTTAGGGACTGAATATTAATAAGAAAAACCCTAAGCATTGCCATCATCCAATTTTTCAAAAGGTGCTTGATCCACTGTTCGCGTCAATCTACCTAAAAAGTCCCCCCTCTATTCAGAGAGCCAGTAGAAAAATAATAGCTATGACTTTCCCTAACCTTCTGAAGTGATGAAGTCTCTCCGACGAAAAGAAAGACCTGAAGGCGGAGAGATCCGTTTCAACCTCAGCCGAACCAATACCGTAGGTGTCGTGGAAGCGATAATACAACTTACGCAAGGAGTCCACGTCCCTAGGAAGTCCCTCTGAAACTAGAGCTAATTTGATGCTTGTGTTGGTGTGCCCTTCAAAACACACCTTGGAGGGTTGGTCATGGAAATAGCCAAGGAATAGCCGAAGAGCCTTTAATATGGAGAGTAACTCCAGATACACACCTTCTTAATGGGAATGAACATATTAATGATAGTCTTGTTTTAACATTCATACATATTTACATGTTAGATTTTTTTAATTTTTTTCAGGTTTGCCGGTAAAGCTAAGAATCAAATTACGTGGCATGCGGATCCTGATTGCAATTACCAATCGAATCACAAAGGTAATATCAAACAGCGCTCACTCAATGACATATTGAAGGATCATCAAGACGAAGACGCAAAAGTTTTGCATATATGTCCAATGTGTCCGTACAAAGCAATCCGCAAATGTGATCTAGAAGCGCATGCCATAATTCATAAGCCTGCTAATCAAATCCGGTGGTTTCACTGTTTACATTGTTCGTTTAAAACAAAGCGGAAAGATAATCTAAAACTTCACTTAATTAGGCATCAAGACGAAGACGCAAAGCATTGGTATAAATGTACAGAGTGTCCCTATAAAACAATCCGCAAACGGCATTTATCAGCGCATGCCATAACTCATACACCTGCTAATCAAATTCAGTGGTTCCACTGTTCCGATTGTTCGTTTAAAACAAAGCGGAAAAGTTATCTAAGCTCTCACTTAATTAGGCATCAAGACAAAGACGCAAAAGGCTGGCATAAATGTACAGAGTGTTCATATAAAACAATATGGAAAGGCGATTTACAGAGACATGTTATAACGCATAAGCCTGCTAATCAAATCCAGTGGTTTCACTGTTTAGATTGTCCCTTTAAAACAACGCGGAAAAGTTATCTAAGCGCTCATTTAATTAGACATCAAGACGAAGATGCAAAGCGTTGGTATAAATGTACAGAGTGTCCATATAAAACAATCCGCAAACAGCATTTATCAACGCATGCCATAATTCATAAGCCTGCTAATCAAATCCAGTGGTTTCACTGTTTTCATTGTTCATTTAAAGCAAAGGAGAAACGTCTACTAAAACGCCACCTAAATACACAAAGCTGTCGCCCAACATAGTGTTGACTGACTGCGATGCTCGAAATGTCCGTGTCCGTATGGCCAATCCACAAAGGAAGTTTATCATTCCATGCCATCATTCATAAGCAGTGGGCAGTAGTTTTTGCCCTAAACCGAGCCTTAAATGTTTCCTAATTTATTACCCAAATATTAATCTTTATTATATTTTTATATATTATTTCCTATTATTTAATATATTTATTTACAAATTGGCATTAGCGCAGAGGCTTTTGTCTGTTGTGCATCCACCGTTCTTCCTAAAGCTAGATAAATATTACGCTATACCTTAGCTGCAATCTGTATGCGATGCAGTGGGAAAAATGCAGTTTCTAAAGCCCGTTTTACAGTGCGCAATTCTTCTTGCAATACGCAATACTCTTGATCAAAGACATGCGCAATACAGAAATTTCGTGCAAGTTTCTTGCCAGTTCATCGCATAAAATCGGTCCGGTTCGATTTTTATTACAAGTTTCGTGCAATTCTGGGGGAAAAATTTGGGGACTTTTGTTACGAACTGTTACAAAGTTCCCAAAAGGACACGCTTATTGACGTTAACGTTTATATTGTCTATTTCTTATTTCTTATTGATTGTTCCGAAGGCCTCAATTATACTTGCGTTTCGTTATTATTTTGATTTTGCTTTCGATTTGGTTTTTTTTTTTTCAAAGAACCTATAACGTATGTGGTATCGTATAAGGTCTGTAAATTGAGGTTTTTAATAAATGTATTAAGCTAATTTTTCAATAACTGTATTAAGTACCTTTTTTTGCTACACCTATCACCTGTCCCGCCGGCACTGCATAACAATCTGGCAACTCTGACCAACTCGTTTAATTCTCTAAATTACGTTACGAGGACACTTAGAGCTAGATCTAGCCTGGTAACTAATCAGCCTTCAGTTTACCGATGTCTTTGCGATGCAATGAATTGTCTGGAAGTGCCATGGTGGTTCAGCGGTTAGATGCTGGACCTCCGATACGGCGGCTCGAGGTTCAATCCCTCGGTAAAGTGTTTTTTGTTTAAGATTATGTTTGTAAAAAGTATTTTTTCTTCATTTTGGACATGCCTTGGGTTAGTTCCTGTTCTTTGAGCTCCCGTAGTGAACGGAGGGTCATGCGTGTAGTGAAATAATACATTTGGCTGATTAGATGCCGCGCTAGGTCTAGCTCGAGGTTACTAGGACAGAGTTGCAGTGAAAAACAAACGCCCACAGCCAGAATTCGTGGATATAAAACGGAGCATTCTAAAACATATTTATGGCTAACTAAATCAGAGATTTTTTGGTTTTCTCCGTTGATGGGCTTAGTGTTGACATTGATGATGACCCATTATTGCCAATGAGGAAGTTTCCTGAAAAATTAAACTTATTATTCTTTATTGCAAACTATAGAGCTGTGAGAAAAAAAACGATATGTATTTTTCTTATTTCCACTAAAGGTGATAGTTAGGAGAGCAATGCCAATTTTTAGTATATAGATATACTATACGACGTAACAATGCATGTACATTGTGACGTCATAAGCACATTTAAAGGCGTATCTGCCTCATTTTTCGACTTATGAAAAAAAGAAAAAACACGCGTTCACTTATTTTTCATGGGCTATCGAATATATCGAATTCAGCAATAAAAAAATGTCACTATCTAAATTCCCAAAAGGCCATTTATGTGCTTTACCAACGATATTTAAAATACCTCTTTTAGATCGTTTATGCGGGGAAATATTATTAAGTTTAAATCCTAACGTTATTAATTAAATGTTCTCCATGCATCAGAAGATTGCGCAAGATTGCAGATGCACATAAATAATAATAAGCATATGTTGTCTAGGTTTAATTCTATAATTTTATAAAAACGTTCAAGATTAGCTAATGGCCCTACGTCAATATATAATGTATAAAATTATGCTTACTTTCTACTGTTCTAGTTAAACCTGAATTATAGGGAAATAAAGGAGATTTTATTTCAGTGATTTTGATACCAATGCTGTGAGAAAGCCGCTACCATCACGAGTATAACTGCAACCTGGTTGGGGTTGGTCATGGTCATTGTTCTTATCCTTGTCCTGTGAAAGAGAGCGCTTATTAGTTGAGGTTCTCTTATCTGTGATTTATGGACACTATAAGGGATAAGGGCTTTATCGAATACTTCTAATTTAGTTTACTTGGTCACACCGTATTTGTAGCAATACGTTGAGACTAGGGGTTCTAAATCCATCTTATACAAGAGTACATCTGGGGTGTCTCAAGCTCCAACTCGGGTCCTTTACTTTTCCTGGTAGCTGTAAATAATGTGGATGAGGAGTACATCTGGGGTGCCTCAAACTCCAACTTGGATCCTTTGCTGTTCCTGGTGGCTCTAAATAATGTTGTGGATGTTGGACATTTAAGAGCATTGTTTGTCGATTATTTTCAACTGTTTTTGGAAATTACTACTTAGGAAGAATGTAATAAATTACGAAATGATTTTAATTATGCATCAAATTGGTGTGTCAGAAATGGCTTTAATTTAAATGCAAGTAAGTGTTCATGTATGTCGTTTTGATTGAACCATAATATTTTTGTCAAGGTTTTTCCTTTCTACACTATTAACCCTAATCGCACGTGTATGGCCAATGGACGTTCAGTGGACCTTCGCAGCAAATAAAAGGAACGTCCGATGGACATCCGTTTTATAGACGCCCGACGTCCAATGGACTAACAGTGGACGTTCAAATGTCACAAAATTGGACCAACGGGGGACATCCGACATCCCAATAGCTGTACTATGGACGTCCGAATGTCACAAAAATGGACGTAAAACGGCCTCGCAATGGATGTACTATGGACGTCCCAATATCACAAAAATTAATAAAAATCTTGGAGTCTTATGGGATTGAACCTGCAACTATAGAACAAAGAGCTGGCGTGCATACCACCGGACCATCAGACCTCTCCGATTTAATTGGAAAATGATAGCCTAGCGTCATCATGTGCGCGCGATGAGTTGTCGTCGCTTTCCCAGCCAGCCAGCAGGCAGGATGTGACAAAGGATAGAAGATAAAACATATAGGGTGTGAGAGATAGAGTTGGCCCAGGATTGGTGTAATCTTAGCGGGATATTTAAATATAAAAATTTCTAGAGAAAATTATTGTTTTCGTTCGACGCGTAGAGGTCAATGGAAGGGTCACAGCCGAGCCGTATCTATTTGATGAAAGGTTAGAAAGGATGTCCTTTAGAGTAACAAACGGTATTCAACCTCTGGTGGACGTACAGAGAGGCGTCCTTTAGTGTAACCATAACATTCACCCTCTGATGGACGTACATAGAACGTCTTTTGGTGTAACAAAACATTTTAGTCCTTTAAGAGACGTACTTGGAACGACCTTTCTCGTAATAAAAGAAAAATGACCTTTGACGGACGTACAAAGGATGTCCTTTAAAGTAACAAAAGATATTCGACCTCTGGTGGACGTACAGAGGGACATCCTTTAGTGTAACCATAACATTTACCCTCTGATGGACGTACATAGCACGTCCTTTGGTGTAAACGAAACATTTTAGTCCTTTTAAAGACGTACAAGGAACGACCTCTCGTAATAAAAGAAAAATGTCTTTTGACGAACGTACAAAGGACGTCCTTTCACGTAACAAAATATATTCGCCCCCTAAGGGACATTTAAAGGACTTCCTTTGGCATAACAAACATATATTTGTCCTGAAATGGACGTGCAAAAGACGTCCATTGTGATGTCAAAAGATATTTGTCTCCTATTGGACATCCATCGTATAATTTTTGGATGTCCCTTTGCGTAACAAAATATATTCGTTCTTTTATGGTCGTACAAAGGACGTTTGTTTAGGTCCATGGACCAATGGACTAATCATGGACCTTAACCGGACGTCCAGTGGACCTCGTGTGATATTAGGGAATGGAGGTGTTTTGGCTCCATCAGCACTACAAGCCAGCAAAACGGTAGTCTTCTCGCGTCCTGGCCCACTTATTGTTTTTATAGCAGAAACGCTAATTCTCCCGACAACTTTCGTTTTTGAGAGATCAGTGGAAAAGCTTGCTTCATCCAAATTACATATTTGAGCTGGTTTATCTTTGAGTCCTAACTCATCTAGAGTTGATTTTAAAAGATCAAAATACTCTTGAATAATGAATGGTTCTACACTTTTTCCTAGCCATCTCAACACCTTGTGGCTTTTTAACTGAAAGCCCATTTCGTTTTTTGAAGTTAATATACCAATTTGTTGTCGATCATTTTTGAACTGCGCTTTAATTTTATTAACTTTTACATATTGCTCTACAAGGTTTAAAAGCTCCGTTATAGCATTGTATATAAATAAACAATGATTATCGAAAGATCAAATCTTTATTTTTCCATAGAGCAAAGGTTTGGTTACTAGGTGTGCTTCTATAACTGAATATATGTAGATCACTTTGTCTGCCATAACTGGATGTCTTCATTTCATTTATTGCTCGTTTTTGGTCCTCCTTTGAATAGGTGCTGCCCCGCTGACTCTTTTATATTGCGCACCATGTTTAAGTTCTGAAAACAATAAGTACTTTACAGTAAACTGCGAACGACGAATAAAGGAGAAGCAGGTCTAAATCGTTCCCGATATCTTTCCAATCCAGCGAAAAAGAACAAAAACTAACCCAAGGCATGCCCAAAATGAATAAAAAATACTTTTTACAAACATAACCTTAAAAAAAAACATACATTAAAAACGGACAGGAACTGAACCCCGGGCCCCCGCGCGCCGTATCAGAGGTCCAACATCTAACCGTTCATCCACCAGGCCACTACCTGACTGAACTCATTGCACCGCAAAGACAACGGTACACTGAAGGCAGATTAGGAGTCTAGCGAACTCTTTTCAACCGGTCTAATGGTGTAGTGGTCATGTTATGCGGGCGGCTCAGGTCGTCGGTGTCAATGCATGTTTATTTTTTTAAGGTTTTGTTTGCCTTTTTTTTTTAAATTTGTGTTATGTCTTGGGTTAGTTGCTGTTCTCTGAGTCGCCGAAGCGAGCGGAGGGTTATGCGTGAAGTGAAATAATATACTGGGCTCATTAGGTGCCGTGCCAGGGCTAGCTCCTAGTCCTGAAATTATGGTCACTAGTCACCGTGGCCTGAAATGAGCATTTGCTAGTACCTGGGTAATAGATGACGCTACCCGGCACCACCAAAAATTACAGTGACTTTAAAGGTAGTGAAAGTATATCCACAACACGGTCCACATATATTTTATTCTGAACCGTCTACACGATTCCTTCGGCCTGACGAGTCTTGGGCTTGCGTAAACTCATTTCTGACAAATGGATTTCTTTACGGTCCAGCAAATTTCTTTCAGTGGGCCTCGTGGCTCAGTGGTTTGATGCTGTGTTTGTGATACCACGGTCTGGGATCAATTCCAGTGGCAAGACATGCTCTTTTTAAGGTTGTATAACGTTTTTCCTTGATTTTTGGGTATGCCTAGGGTTAGTTTTGTTTGGTTGCGCTCCGGAGCGTGCGAAAGACTTGGCCTCGGTATCGGACGTAAGATTAACGATACTCTAGAAACATAGAGGAATATAAGACTATATACAGAGACATGACGGTAACGGTATAAACCTTCTTCAAGAAGGGGACAGTTTGGCGTTGCTTCCAGGCAATCTGCCCGTACAGCCCCCGTTTGAGCTTAGCCAGAGCTGGGGCGACTCTCTCAGAGAGGTTACACCCTTGTTGGATCGAGTGCTCTATTTCGGGATTACCGCACCTTGTCTGACTCTTGGCCATGTCACGACCATCAACTTTTTCCAACCGCACAGACAGAAGCCCACACTGGGTATTTCCTCTGGCTATAGACAAATACATATACACTGTAGTGGCACAGACGACTCTGGCTGAGATGTCCGCTTCTTCCTTGGGGAGACAAATCGGTCCGTGAACGTGAAGTGATACAGACATTGTCTCTGCTATATATTCCTATACAACAAGCTGCGTACATCACTTTAATGAAGTGCCGGAAGCTTCGCGCTGCCGTAGTAATGATGTAATCATGAAAAGCTTTACAGTAATAGTAGGGTATTCCGACAGCGGTGTGGTCAATTTTTCTGACGGCCTTCCTCGACGTTGACCGAATCGAGAGAATTACTCAATAGTTTTCAATGGTCTGGAAATATACGGTTAGATAGTGTGTCTGTAATGCAAAAGTTGCCGGTTCGATCACCTTCAGTGCCAAGCTATGTTTTTAAATTTTTTTGAAGGTTATGTTTGTAAAACGTTTTGTTTTCTTGATTTTGGGCATGCCTTGGATGAGTTTTGTTTGTTGTTTAATTGCGCCCCCGAGCGAAGCGAGCGGAGGGCAATGGGAAATAACTTAATTATTGCTGACATTCGTCCAAGGTCGCCGAAGGTCATCAGAAAAGTTTGAAACAAATCGCTGTCTGAAGACGCTAGTGTAGTATATATGCAATCTGCAACCGGCGTTCACATCACGCATGACCCTGATACGTTCGCTACAAGGGCGCAAGCAACAAAATCTATATCAAAACTAGCCCAAACTGAAGAGAAAAAGAGTTAACAAAATGCAGTAAGAAAACCGAACCTTACATCACGGCTTAAAAATATAACCTGTGCTCGCATTTTTTCTAACGACTCAGTCTTTTCTGACAACGATTCGCAGGATAGGCTCAATAACAAGTTGCGATCCGTCAGCCTGAGTATTATTATGGCTTTGCATGGCCCTTCGTTCGCTTCGCTCGCTCCGGGGCTCAAGAATAGGAAACTAACCAAGTGCTAACCCAAGGCATACCAAAAATTCCAAAAATTATGGATCGCAACTTGGGATTTTGCCGCTCGACCAATTAAATCATGGAACGTAACTTGCATTTTAGCCCCTCGTCGATTCACAGCACAAATCAACCACAGGAAGAAGGATTTGTGCTAGAGTTGGACAAAAAGAACCGGTTATTTGATAATCGGTAATTTTTCCGGGTAACTGGTTAATATCAGGTTAATACCAGTCCCAGTTAACCGAAACCCGGTTATTGATGTGTAAACATCTTACCTGGCGGTATGAGGGTAATCTCGGCAATTGGGACGGAAATGTGTGGGCGGGGCGGAAGTGTGAGGACGGAAATATGTAAACCGGTTCTGGCCGATTGGGCGGTATTATATACAATTTTGCCATTTAAAATCGTTTTAAACGGATTTTAGACGATAAAAAGCATATGTTAAATTAAACAAACCGTCAAAAGTATTATTTATTAATTATTATCTTCGCAGTATATTTGGATCCATAGCACAGCTTATTTTTAATGCACGGTTGAATTTAAAATGAATTTTCGCTTCAAAATC
Source organism: Pissodes strobi (assembly GCA_016904865.1). Taxonomy (NCBI): domain Eukaryota; kingdom Metazoa; phylum Arthropoda; class Insecta; order Coleoptera; family Curculionidae; genus Pissodes; species Pissodes strobi. Next base: position 16,969 of record JAEQML010057700.1, read on the forward strand.
CACGACAAAATCGACCAAAGCCACGGCTATCGTCCTAACTTGTGCGCTTCCGCTTTCACAGATCACAATGACGCGAAACCTTCCGGGCGTGCTCTCGAATCTGTTTGTCTTTGTTTAAGAAGGAAAGAGGAAAATCGATGCAAATATTGACCTAGCGCGCCTGACGTTTATTGACAATGACACAATTTAATTTAGCTTCTTTTGCTTCACCACACTATAAATATTTTTCATAGATGGAGACGGATGGTAAAATTGATATACATTGTACAATTTCAATTACCCTTTTTATTAAAAATGATTCTTCTTCCAGATTTTTGAAATGATGACATGACATATTTTATTTATAACATGGGGCTTGATTCCTGTACGAATTAGGTGACTATAAACGATATTTCAGATCATAGTGCAGTTGTGAATGAGAGGCGTGTGATTTGCTAGCTACGTGAGGTGACGCTGTGACGCATGTCTTCGCGATGCAACCAGTTGTTTCAGTCAGCAGATTGTGTAGGGGTCTGCATGCTTAGCCTTGACTTCGGTGATCCAGGTTCAAATCTTGGTTATGGCTTGGGTTATTAGCACTTGGTTTGTTTCATTTTATTGAGCCCCGAAGCGAGCGAAGGTCTATATATTTGCCGAATGCATACATTCACAAGTGCACTACGAACTGATATATCGCTGTCTGTAGTAGGTGTCGGTAAAAAGGTTATATATAAAATCGGTTAACCGGACTTTTAAAATATCCGGCTATAAAAAACTGGTTTTCTTCAATAACCGCTCAACTCTAATATATTTGTACTTAAATCCCGTCGGGGAGCAAAGATGTTCAATTACGATTCTTGGCTCAATTCATTCAATTCAATTGGTTAGTTTTTTTAGAAAAAAATATATGAATAAGCACGTACGCATGCGTGAAGACTCAAAATTGCGATAGGTAGACGCGCATAAGAATCGGAACATTCGTAACTCTTTTACGATTCTTGGTATCAACCGAGTATAACAAACCAACTTATACTTGACTTGGTATCATCGTATCGCGCATCCCTAATCTCCACCAACGACAATGTAGGTATTTTTGTTTTTGTTGTTGAAAAGTTAAAGTTAAAGAGGTTATTCGGTTATTTAGAAAAAGGTTTAAATTAAAGCCGTTCTATATGAGAAAAATGGATTTGTAGCTAACATCCAGATTAATTGCCAGCAGAAAGGACGTCGCTTTGAGTTGAGAAGAAACAAAGGGAACTGAATATTGTCTTAAGAAGAAATATTCACCAATTCACCAGTCGTAATATTATGTCTACCAATCTGAAGCCAAAACCAGAATTGGCAATTATTCTGGAAAAGTTTCCAAATGCAGTTAAAGAAGAAAATGATCAGTGTTTTATTGAGTAAGCACATAATTGTTTTACAAAAAGGCTAATGCTAACTTTAGCCATTTATCTAAGTAATGTAATGTAATGTATAATTCCTCGAGTAACGCATATGAGCGTTTCTTTTATTTATCCAGGTTTTGGATGAACATAGCATCAGATTTATTTATTATCGATAGTATGTATGTGAGACACATGCATACTCATGTTATTTTTGCACATGCATCACTTTCTCCATGATATATATACATGGCACAGTCATGAGACACAGACTTGCAAAAGCATCCACACAGTCATTCCTGTGATCCAATGCATAGACTGTGGTGAATCCTTACCTGCGGGAAAGATGGCATATGAAAGTCTATGGTGGACTAAGCCAAAATATGTGGTTCTCGGTGTGTCCTGAGACACAATTTGATAGGTTACACAATTGCCATCAATATAAATACAGAAAATTGGTGACCATTTTATTTATTTATTTAGCATTATGCTAATATACAATATAAGTTAATACTGTAATAATTACAATACAATAAATAAAATAAAATATATTACATAAACATACATACAAAAAATTAAATTGAACCAATGATATCATTATTTGTAATAATCAACGTAAGGTTGAAGAACATTAGCTAGAAGACATATACATATATGAATACACTACATGAACTAAATTTACTCTTGATAAATTCCCATAAAATACAAAACACACAAAAAATAAATCTAAATGTGCCTCACTCTCTCCTGAAGTAAGTATACTCTTAATCTATTTTTAAAGATATTGAGGCTTTGTGAAGTTTTAATTGTATGTGGAAGGCCATTAAAATCAGATTTATATTCTATTCTATGTGTTGATGTTTTTGTTTCACACAGAATATTCCACTGTACTATGAACTGTAGAATAGAGCCATTCATCATGATTCAAAAAAAAATTTACAAGTTATTACAGCAATAAGTAGAACAATATATTTTGTAGAAAATCCTTAATGGAAGTAAATTTTCCATTGAATAAACATTCTACTATCAAATATGAAAATACAACTTTTAAAAATGAAAAGGATGATTTGGACGACAGGTAAAGTAATTTGTGTTTTATCAATGTAACACCTAAAACATTAAGTATCCATTAGGATTTACATTAAAATAATTTAGTATTTATTTATAAACATAAGTTCACCGAACTGAAACATTTTTAAGTGGGTTATTTAATTTTCCTAGGGGTGCTTCGGATGAAACTGACATTTTACCATTACTAAAGAAAGCAATAATATTAAAACCGAATCTAATTTTACTGAGCATATGTAAAGAAAATAAAGCCCAAATATAACCGTTTATTAGTAAATTTATGCATAAAATAATTAATTACAAAAAATTATTGCGTCACTGCAGCATCTTGGGAAACGTTGCTGTTTGTAGAGTTTAAGATGTCAAGTTTCAGGGGAAGATGCAAATGCTATTATAACCACCTTACAAATGAGACCTTGTCATCCTGCTCTAAAGCACACATTTATATTTCAAGAAATTCAAAAAAATCACTTATTTTCAGCACAAGGTGGACAAATGTTGGGTTCTAGAGTGCAGGTCCTTATTCTCACAGTAGTCTTCGTCATCACTGTTATAATATCTGATTTGTGGTCTGAAGTAATAGTTTCATTATTATTTTACAAAACACTAATGGGGTATTTTAATAATAATATGATTTTGTTTTATACTGGTAAGGTAACATTTATTATCAACAATATTGCATATTTACACATAATTCAAAAAACTTAGAAGTCTTATAAAATTTTCGTGTGCATAAGAAGCTCCGTAACCAACGTGACACATTCTAATCTGTTGTGGTGAAGAGAAATAAATGTAAAGCAACACTTTAGCGACCTCCGTTAGACCACAGCTGAACTATTGAAAATTGGCATCTTGCACTTTTAGGCCTATTATGTTTTTACTATATTTTTTATAGTTGTGATAAAAATCACGTATGGTAAATTATATGTTATATTATTATGCTCCTATTTGTTTGTGTCTTGTTATGTTAGACTGGGCTTGGTGAAAATTTCAAAACTTAGACGAATATAAATTATTTTTTTTGTATATAACTTTAACTGGCTCATATTATAACAGTGATAGCAATGAAAATGTAAATAAATATCTTGTGGAAGTAGAATTATTTTATTTTTGCTTGTCATAGTTGTACTTAATGGTATGAGTGTTCTTATTTGAAATTTTGGTTAATACCTAAAGTATGTTTCTATATAGGTAACATGGAAAAGTAATTTATGTTATTTTTTAGAGAATTCAATGAGAAAAAATGTAATGATTTTTTAATTCAGCCAGAATTTATAAATGATGAAGAAGTTTATATTAAAAGTGAAGTTGAAGAGGACGACTCAGAATATAGGTAAGAAATGTAACATTGTTATATTCATTCAAAAGTTTCATGGGATTTGTTATTTGTTACTTCCAGTCAAGCCAGAAGTAACAATATTTTTATTCAATTTCATGGGTTATTGCCACTAAGTAATTAGGTTCCGTAATTTCTACATTGCCTTAGAGTAGATATAAATACAGAACCTTAAAAAAATACATTTTACGTGAGTTGGGTAAATGTTGTTTTGCCACTTAGCAAAACTGTCAAGAGTATTTTGGCTGACATTGTTTATTTTACCTCCAATATAGAGGACATCTCATTAAAAAATATAACAATATCTAGAGCAACTGATATAATCACTAATCATATACACAGTAATAGAAATATTAACATCTGTTTTTATCATAATCTATATAATAAAACAAAAAAAATTCCTATAGACAATCCTAATATCTGTTAACCAACTCTGACAAAGGTAATGTAACGGTTATTATGGAGAAAGTTCAATATTTTCAATTATCAAATGACTTAATATTAAATAGTAAGTCTTACATACAACTACCTAGGGACCCTACATTGTCAGTACAGAGAAGGTGTAATGAATTGGTTAACGAAAATTACCAATTACAAAGGCACCTCCTAAATTTTATGCTTTACCAAAAATACGTAAACCTACTTTATCAGTAAGACCAATTGTGGCTTCAATAGGGGCACCTACAGAACTTATTGCTTCTTTTCTTACTGACATATTGACCAAGTCATATGATTTTAGCAACGAATATTATATTGAAGACTTCTTTGAAGTTTCAAATAAATTTGATAATATTGAGTTACCTGATAATTACGTAATGGTTAGTTTGGATGTGGTATCTCGTTTTAGTAATGTTTATTTGAATGCTTGCCATAGAGCAATACATAAAAATTGGGATCGTATTAGTGCTATTTGCAATATCAATGAAGAATCTTTTATGAATATTATATCTTTTTGTTTTATAATAATTATTTTTCCTTTGATAATAAAATATACAAACAAACTTTTGGCACCCCTATGGGAGCTTCTATATCACCTATTTTAGCTGCATATGTCATGAATGACCTGCTTGACACCGTTATACGAGTTCTATCTTTTAATTTACATTTTATTAAAAAGTACATGGACAATATTTTTCTATCCCTACCATAAGATAGTATTATTGAAATAGTAGAGATTTTCAATAGTTATGACCCTTATATACAGTTCACAATAGAAACAAAGAACCAAGATAACTCTGTTTCGTTTCTTGATACTGTAATCTACTAAAATGCATAAGCTACTAAACAAATATCACCCTGTCGCAAGTTTGAACTTGAACTTGGAGATTGTTATATAAACATTAAAGGCAAACTATAAACAACGCGAGCAATCAACGGGAGCGACTTTGAACCTTATGCATGCAATGATCATCACTTTGTTTTATATAAATACGCTACCGAACCCTCAGTTCGGCAGACTTTAGTCTCACCTCCAGCTCCCAAGGTTAGTCACTTGACGACTGTCTTCTGGGTTCTATCCGCTCCTAAAGTTAGCCATACGACTGCTTTAAGTTCCATTCCTTTCCTTCCAAACCTGGTACCGGTTAGTCACTTGACGACTGCTAGGACCAGGGGTTGCACAACATCCATAGTAAAGTCTTGACAAGAAGTTTGTCAGAGTGTTGAGAAAGACAAGAGTCTTAATAGTCAGTTAAAAAGTTTAGTGAAATTTCTTAGTGCTCTTAAATAAAACCCAACTCTTAAGAAAAACTATAAATTATAAGACAGTAAACAAAGACCTATAAACAGTACCTCAAATCGAGAAAACATGCGCACCGTAGTAATCGGGTATAATAGAATCTCATTTTTTTCTAACCAATAATTATTGTTAAAGTTTTATCGTTAATACATTGATATTGTTATAAACTAAACGTGCTTACTTTATCATCTCTTCTTACCCCACGTAACGTGATCCCGGTCTACCTCAGTTACCCCGCGGCACGCTAAACAAGGCGTGTCCTCACGAGTAGAACATACAGTGGTAGATTAAAGGAAGCATTAAGACCCCGTCATTGTACTAATCGCGACGAGGCTCTTCTCTGAGAAGCTATTCTTTAAAAGAAATCACGCTACCCCCTAAGCTACTCGTGACAATACCAAGTTTATAAGTTCTCCTGACAACAATAATTATAGACTGGTATGTACCTCAGGCGCACACCTTACAACTACCACACAAACATGCCATAAAAGTGAATCTGATCAAACCAAACAAATGAAATCTAGAGTCTTGAAAATTTCAGATATTTCTTTACACAAAAAAAATTTTAATATCCTAAAACTTTTTAAAGATAATGCATATCCAATTTCCCTTATTAAAAAAGTTTTGTTTAGCAAGTCAACCACACTAATTGAAAACAAAACAACAGTGTTATGACCAATAATAACAATAAGTTAATTCATATTGAAGATAATCAAATTGTTATCGCTAACGTTGATGCTCAACCCAATAACAATATCAAATATATAACTTTACCATATATAAAAGATATTACTCCGAAACTTTCTAAATATTTAATCAGATTAATAATACAAAAATTGCTAATAAACCGGTTTTAACAATTAAGTAGATATATATACAAGACTTAAAGATAAAAATTCATTAACAAAACTCTCGGATGCAGTTTACAGCATTCCATGTGCTGTTTGCAATATGACTTATATAGGTCAAACTTCAAGAACTGCTTCTAATAAAATCACCTCCCATAAAAGTGATTGTAGACTACATCCAGAGAGATGTGCCCTCGCTACACATGTTAACGAATTTTCACATAACATGAATTATGATGCTATGAGAATATTAGCCACACAACCAGTCTCCACCAGGCGACTCTTTTTAGAAATGGTCTTTATTGCTCAACAACCTGATTGCATTAATAAAAGGACTGATATTCAACATTTGAGTGAGATTTATTCTTATCTTCTTTTCTTGGATAGAAGGCCTGTAATAAGACTTAAACCCAAAATTAATAAATTAAAGTTCCGAACCTCTTATCAATATAAATAACCAAAAAAATTCAAGTAAAATATCCTCGTTACTTTGGTGCGGTATGCGATTAATTAGGAAAACATGTGTATTCCCGCTTTTTGTTTAGTTTGCTAAATAAAGTCATCGTTGTAAGACGTAAATCAGTAATTCGCTGACCGAAATGTTTTCCTCCCGTGCTAGAAAAATTATGGAAATGACGCAAAATGTAAATTACGTTGAAAAAGTGTCTCCAGGAGATGAAATAGAAGAAATAAATAGGCCTGGAATAAGCGGGACTAACCTCAAAAACAGCTTATATGATATTGATAAGGAAGAATTCTCCGATTTCGAGAGTGATGATTCTGTTAGAGGCCGAGACTATTTTCCATCCTCGCCAGATTCTGAAGAAAACCCAACAGATACTAGTGACATAACAGGAGGTGAGTTTTCTTTATTTTACAATACACTTATACTTATAAAGGCAATGCACACTGTCTACCAGACGTATGCCAACTTTAACTGAAAAATGGGAACAATCCTTACGATCCAACATGTCAATAATAATTTTTAATTGTGAATTTTTGCCTTAAAAAATAATTATACGGGGCAGGACGACTTGTGTCATCTATATGACGACCAAAATTATATATAGGTCCTAATAGGCAATAATATATTGGCATTATAAGCACCTGATAAAAGTTTAACCAAACGCAGGTGCACTTAAGCACATTGCCTAGAACGGCATGACTCTTTTTTTTTTAAAAAATGCACACTTGATCTTTATTATAAACGTGTTCGAGGGTTTTCCTCACTTTTTATTTTCAAGAATTTTAAATGTTCCATACTTTCGGTTTACATACGGGTTCGCATAGAGCATAAAATAAAAAAGATATATTTCTATTATTTTTTCTAGAAAGTGCTGACGAGTCCGATGACCCAAGCGATGAAATAGCTGATGTTATTATGGATGACGATAGTGCTGATGTTCGTATGGCAGAGCTGGATATGAATAATTGGGGTCATATTACCCAAGGTCAATTACCTTTTACGGCATGCAACGAGTCGGCCACATTTAATTTCGATGTAACTAAAGTTAAGAGTCCCTTAGATGCTTATAAACTGTTTGTGACTCAAGATCTTTGGGAACTGATTACTAAACAAATAAATGCATATGCTCAGCAATGTGTGACGGAACGCAGCACTAAGTTAAAGTCCAGGTTACATGTTTGGGTAGATACAGACACCGATGAAGTTATGCGTTTCTTCTCAATTATTCTGGTCATGGGGTTCAACTCTCTTCCTTCAGTGAACGCCTACTGGTCAAAAGATCCTATGTTTAAAAACGAATTTATCGTAAATGCAATGCCAAGAGATAGATTTCTTCTTTTACTTCGATGCCTTCATTTCTGCAACAATGACAATCCATTCTTGGACACAAAAGATCGGCTGTACAAGCTGAAGAAAGCATTAGAAATTCTTAATAATAACTTTAAATCCGTTATAACACCGGGCAGGATTTTAGTTATTGATGAGTCCATGGTACCCGTTAGAGGGCGGCTGAAATTCCGCCAATGTATACCAAATAAGTCACACAAATACGGTATTAAACTCTATAGGTTATGCACTGTTGACGGCTATACAATCCAGGTTATCGTTTATACTGTCAAAAATGACAAGGTTGAAGGACAGCAGCATTCAGAAACAATAGTGTTGGAATTACTAAAATCCGTGATAGACAAAGAAGGACATTATCTTTACGCAGATGATTTTTACAGCAGCTTACCGCTTGCTAAAAAACTATTTGGAGAAAGAATTGTTTATTGCGGAACGCTTCGTGCGAGCAGAACAGGCGTCCCGAAAACTTTTCAAAAAACAATGAAGAAGGGAGAGATTTTTGGGCAACAGAATGATTGCGTTAAAATTTTAAAATGGGTTGATAAAAGACCTGTTTTAATGCTATCTACAGATCCGGCACATACAAGTGAGGTTCAAGACACTGGTAAGAAATCCAGAAAGGGTGATGTTATTGCAACACCTAAGTGTGTTATAGACTATAATATAGCTAAAAAGGGGTCGATTTTAGTGATCAGATGTCCTCATACCACTCCGTATTAAGAAGAGGGTTAAAATGGTACAGGAAAGTCATGTTTGAACTTTTATTTGGAACGTGTGGATCATTTACAACCGACTTTCTGACAAAAATCTTTCAATCGCTGCTTTTAGAAAAACCTTAGCAGAGCAACTTAAAAATCCTTCAACAACCACGAATGAACCGGCTCGTAAAAGGGTTCACACTTTCGTAAAGCCCTCTGGCCCAGGAAGAAAGAAGCGAAAAATTTGCAAGGGATGCTATCAAGATCTTGTTTCCAGTCGACAGGCAAATAGAAAAGTCTCAAAAGTCACGAGTTTTTGCACGGATTGTCCAGGATAACCTGGTTTGTGTCTTCCTTGTTTTAATAAACTGCACACCTGAATTGACAATAAATGATTTTATAACTTATGTAATTACAAATATTTCTTTTCTTTCGTTTGTGTATACAGTTTTATTATAATTATATACTAGTTTATTATATATCGATGTAAACCTTCGCAACTATGCAAGATAATATTTTGCTAATATCAGCATTTATCCATTTCTTATAAAAGCGCACTTGCAATGGTACATAGAGATCTATTAGTTTTCGTTCGTCACCGAACTACTTAGTCTAGCGTAGTTTTAAGTTAATTTTAGTTTTTTCTAACGTATTTCATTATCGAAATAAAAATGGCGCAGTCGGTAGGATTTGTCGGCGATGTTATTGGATTATCAGTGCGCCTAAATTTGGCAATACGTGAAGAAAATTTCATAGTGAAAAAACTTAACGTGTGACCAGTACCAGTGTGAATAATCCGTAGCGTTGATCTGTTTCAACAGTTAACCGATAAACAACCACACAACATCCAAGCTAGTGTCTATCAAGTGAGCTCCAGTTCTTTTCCAACTTCAGGAACTCCGCTGCCAATACAGATGCTATTAGGCACGTTAACCTGCAACGTCTACATAGAATTATAAGACGCTTTTGGACAGAGAACCTACAACGTCACCCCTAGAACTTGAACTTCATAGAATTAGAAGACGCTTTTAGACAGAGAACCTATAACGTCAACCCTAGAATAAGAACTTCGAGAACTTCAAGCAACTTTCAACAGAAACTACAATTATTAAGGAATAAGGTTAGTTTAAGTTTGGAAATAAGTTTTGTTTTTCAGCATATTGTAAACTCGAAATCGTATTCACTTAAAAAAGAACACTCAGTCTAAAGTTTTAACTTGAATTTAAAATATTGTAATTATTATCTAAACATGTTTTAAAAACAACCAGTAAACTTTCAACAAATTTTAGTATAAAAGAACGTGCAAATCTAGTAAACGACAACCTGGTCATCTGGTTAGTCGCACCTTTAGGGCAAACGCTTTCTGGTAACACGTTACGACAGTGAAAAGTAAAGTGAACCTAAATCAAAGTGAAACTAAATTAAAGCATACCAATATAAATTAAACGAATTAAGTCTCATAAAATCCTCACTTAACTAAAAATAATACTCTCGGGGGTAAACAGCAAACCGCTTCAATGGAAAAGCCTCTACGTGGTGGAGGTCGTCGTTTTGATCCCTAATCCTGGAAGCATTTCAGTAATTTATATACACTTTGACACGTGGTGGAGGTCGCCCTTTTGATCCCTAATCCTGAAAGCATTTCAGTTATTTATATACAGTTGACACGTGGTGGAGGATGCCGTTCTGATCCCCACACATAGGACCATTGACTCGTCAAGGAGATAACCTTTGATTGCTGGGCACCCTGACATACAGGGTCAGTCAATTTTTTTTCCATTCGTTTGAATTAAATAAAATCTGCAAACACAATTCATTGCCATTGAGATCCACACGGTTATTTTTTGTACCAGATTCTCTTCAGAGTTAAGATACCATCAATTAACAACGGAGTATTACATATATTGGTGACTTCGAGTTGTTCATTACACATCTTCCAGAGGGAGTGACTGTTTTCTGCGGGCGGAATTTCGTTCCTTCGAGGAGTAACTTGACTGCTCTCGGAGTTATAAAAAAAAATCTCTATCCCATAGCAAAGTAAGCATAAGAAAAACCAACAAAATAAATTAAGCTGAAGGACACTGATACGATGGACCCATGGACCAAGACATCATCGGTCAATATAAAAAAGCAAGAGGACCATAATGATGACGAAGCAAATTTTCACTTAATCATGCGAGAGGCGAAAGAGGCGATGGCAAAATATAAGACAGAGAATATACAACAAAAATATAAGAAAAATGCCATTACTAGCCTTGTTTGGGGAAAAAAGTTGCACGCAATTATAATTTTAAAACACAAGTATCATACCTTAGGTAATAGAGATAATCACCCTTATGCGAGGAGCAAGGAAAAAATAAGCAGTCTATGCAGATATAGATAGATGTAGCTAGAGTATAGAGTTACAATTTTAAACGCAAAGTGTTAGATATAAGTACCCTATTGGGAAAATCATACAAAAGGCACTCGGGCGTTGGAATAAGTGAAAAATTGAGCAGTAAAATGGAGAAATGAATAACTAGGAAATAGAGTTACCGTTGTAAACGCAAGTGTTGACGATAAGTACCCTCCTGGGAAAATCGTATGGGTGAAACACAAAGGCGGGGACATAAAGCATAGTTCATATAAAACTATTATCTAAGGTACATACTGTCACGAGTAATTTAGGGGGTAGCGCGTTTATTTAAAGAATAACTTCTCAGAGAAGAGCCTCGTCGCGATCAGTACAATGACGGGGTCTCAATGCTTCCTTTAATCGCGTTACGTGGGGTAAGAAGAGATGATAAAGTAAGCACGTTTAGTTTATAACAATAACAATGTATTAACAATAAAACTTTAACAACAATTATTGGTCAGAAAAAATGAGATTCTATTATACCCGATTACGACGATGCGCATGTTTTCTCGATTTGAGGTACTGTTTATAGGTCTTTGTTTACTGTCTTATAATTTATAGTTTTTCTTAAGGGCTGAGTTTTATTTAAGAGCACTAAGAGCTTTCACTAAGCTTTTTAACTGACTATTTAGACACTTGTCTTTCTCAACACTCTGACAAACTTCTTGTCAAGACTTTACTATGGAGATTGTGCAACCCCTGGCATTAGCAGTCGTCAAGTAACTAACCGGTGTACCAGGTTGGGTAGGAAAGGAATGGAACCTAAAGCAGTCGTATGACTAACTCTAGGAGCCGATAGAACCCAGGAGGCAGTCGTCAAGTGACTAACCTTGGGAGCTGGAGGTGAGACAAATGCCTGCCGAACTGAAGGATCGATCGGTAGCGTATTTATATAAAACAAAGTGATGATCATTGCATGCATAAGGTTCAAAGTCGCTCCCGTTGATTGCTCGCGTTGTTTATAGTTTGCCTTTAATGTTTATATAACAATCTCCAAGTTCAAGTTCAAACTTGCGACAGGGTGATATTTGTTTAGTAGCTTATGCTTTTTAGCAGATTGCTGTTGAGTTGTAATCTGCATTGTACTGATTATTATTGTTCTCTTGATGAGATGGTGACTGCTCATTAATTTCAGTATCATTTTTCTCGAGTTGTACATGAAAATTTTGATTATTGATAGAATTGAATAGAAATTTTTTTAGAAACCATTCAGGATAAGAGTTATTCTTTAAAATGAGATAGAGCTTTTTAAGATTCTCCTCAATGCGTGTTCGATGGCAGATTTTCCTGATTCTGTTACCAAGTCCCATTACTAGATTTATCTTCATTTTCTGAGTATGATAAGAATGGAAGTTTACATATCTTCCAGAGTACGTGGGCTTCGTGTACCAATCTGTTATAATGATGTTATTCTCGGTTCTAATTAGCCTAGTGTCCAAAAATGGAACACTATTGTTTTGTTCACATTCCATAGTAAATTGGATGTGGTTATTGTAGCTATTGAAGATTCTGAGTATATCTTCTGTGCTGTTTTTTGGCACCGAGGTAATTATGTCATCAACAATTTTTTTTAGAAATGGCAGGTTGAAGCCCAGTTTAGGGATGGATTCCTCTAATAGGTTATCCATCACATATTGGGAGGCTATGGGTGAGGTGTGTGGTTCCATCGAACCTGCAGTAAGTTGAATCGAAAACGAATTTAATAATTTCTAGAAACTCATTTTGTGAGAGATTGGTACATTCAGCTATCCTTTCCCAATGTTTCATAATACTGGTTTTTATTAACTGATATGGTATGTTACTGTATAAAGATACTACGTCCAGGCTAATTATTACATAATCAGGTGGTAGTTGCTTGTTATTGATAAAATTTGCAAATGTCATTATTTTTATTATAAGCTTGTTAGTATATCTGTAACAAATTGTGCCAACTTACTATTTGGTGCATTGATTGATGAGATTATTGGTCTCAATGATAAAGTTGGTTTATGGATTTTAGGTAAGCCATAAAATTTAGGTGAAGTTTGATTGTAAATGGTAAGTTGCTTACTTTGTTCCTGTGTTAGTACATTTTTATTTTTCAGTTTTGTTACAATTATTAGCTTTTTGTTGGAAAGTTGAGGTAGGATCTCTATTTAAAACTGTATGATAGTTATTATCAGATAGAATATCTACTGATTTATTTACGTAGTCATCCTTGTTCATGATAACTGTGACATTGCCTTTATCAGCTCTAGTTATGATTAAATCAGGGTGTGCTTTTAGAAATTTTTTGTTTTGTAAAAGAGCGATCTCAGATAATTGTTTTGTGAAGGTTCATTTATATAGTTAGTGAGAACATTAGTGACTTTAGATCTTACAATGTTTCTGTTGAACTCTGGAAACATAAAAATAACAACCTACAATTTCTTAAAAAATTTGTTGATGACATAATTACCTCGGTGCCAAAAAACAGCACAGAAGATATACTCAGAATTTTCAATAGCTACAATAACCACATCCAATTTACTATGGAATGTGAACAAAACAATAGTGTTCCATCTTTGGACACTAGGCTAATTAGAACCGAGAATAACATCATTATAACAGATTGGTACCCGAAGCCCATGTACTCTGGAAGATATATAAACTTCCATTCTTATCATACTCAGAAAATGAAGATAAATCTAGTAATGGCACTTGGTAACAGAATCAGGAAAATCTGCCATCGGACACGCATTGAGGAGAATGTTAAAAAGCTCTATCTCATTTTAAAGAATAACTCTTATCCTGAATGGTTTCTAAAAAAATTTCTATTCAATTCTATCAATAATCAAAATTTTCATGTACAACTTGAGGAAAATGATTCTGAAATTAATGGGCAGTCACCATCTCATCAAGAGAACAATAATAATCAGTACAATGCAGCTATCTCCTCTGACATCTCAGCATTTCTAACAGCAAATCAACAAAAATATTGTTTCTCCATACCTTACATTAAAGAACTTACACATAAAATTGAAAAAATACTCACCCAACAAATCAATGTTAAAATCTGTGGTAAACATATTATGAAAATAGGTAATACTTTTTCCAGGCTAAAAGACTCTGATGAAGCTCTAAAAAGAGCAGAAGTAGTATATAAAATTAAATGTATATTATATGTATAATTGTAATAAAAATTATATAGGACAAACATCTACTGTACTTAAGGATAGAATAACTAGACATAAAAGTGATTGCAGATTAAATAAAAGAACTAGTGCCTTATCTGAACATGTAATTGAAACTAACCATGACATAGATTATTCAAATGAAGTACTTGGTACTGAGAGTAACTCCACAAAAAGACAGTTCCTGGAAATGGTGGAAATCCATCTAGACAATAACAGCATCAATAGAAGAAAAGATGTGGATAATCTCAGTATAATTTACTCCTACATACTAA
>JAEQML010057701.1:0-31653 GCA_016904865.1 Pissodes strobi
CACAGTTCATTTCGCGTTGATGAGGGTGCTGGATTTTCTCATATAGATGTATAATCCGTTTTTAAATGAAGAGTTACACAGCTTGTCATAAATACTGAGGATTATCGTTCTGTTCTAAAGTACCATAGCCTTAAAATTTTTATTTACATAAGCCTCTGACTAGATGCACTAACAAATCCCCATTTAGTAGTTAAAATTAATTCTGAATTGGATTCTACATTTAAGTTGCAAGTTTTAAGAATTCTTTAAGCTGTCGAATCCAAAACTAATTGTAGCCTTATCTTTGTTATTTTTCTTGTAATAACATCTTCCTGAGGCGGATAACAATTTTCTTTTTTTTTTTGAGTTTATGGGTATCACGGTAAACGCTCACTTCACATCAAACCAACCAAAATAAAAGGAGGTTGGACACGCCTCACCGATTTTGATAATTTTTGGTACAGTTATTCTACCCATGTAATAGATGAAAAATCTAAAATTTAAAACTTTTCTGTTAAGTAGTTTTATAAATTGATTTTTAAAAATCAAATCAAGTGACCACTTTCCCTAAACATATATTTAAAACTATCAGGATATTTTAAGCACTACTTACACTATAGAGCAGTGAGTTATATCTCATTTAAAAGGTGTTGAAAATCCCTTTCAAATGAGGTACCACTCATATAGGTGTTTTAAGCATTAAAAATGTTTCAAAAAAGTATTTTTTTTATTTACTTCAAAAAATTATATTATCTTTATCAATATTTTAGCAAGATATTCACCGAATTTCGGAATGAGGAAATGATGGGTTCGTAGGGAAAAAAACATTTACAACTTGAAAACATGGCAAAAATTACAGAAAAAAGTATTTTTTTTTAATCTTAAACACCATTTCTCAGAGTTTTCCGAGGTGTTTACAAAGTTTGCTTAATTGTTAACTGCGTTTCCTGCTGTTAAAATAAACTAACCCAAACTAACCTAAACAAAAATCTAACCATCCTACCACCCATCCTTCTCCACATTCCCACCCCCACCCCTTCCTAACAAAAAAATGCAACAAGACCAAAAGTTTCGATGTTTGCTATTTTTTCAAGCAGAAACTTGTTGAAATTCCTATTTAACAGGCTCGCCTTAACCATCCACCCCCCCCCCCCCTTCCGCCCTTCCAAGAAAGAAAAAATCAACAAGACCATATCGAGGGTCTCCCGTCAGAGAGGCGTATGAGCCAAATCGTAAATTTTACAGGAAGTACAAAAAACGTTTTAAAAAATCAAGAACGGGTAGATCAAAAATGTGTTTATGTTAAAATCGTTAAAAATACATTGATTTTCAGGAGGCATTATGAATAAACAAATTGTCCGGTAGTTTTTAATATTTTGGCGCATACGCCTCTGTGTTGGGCTGAAACATTCAAATATTTTAGGGCGTATTGCATTTTATAATTCAAAAAAACATCTAAATACTCTTCAAAACATTTATTTTTCTTATAAATCTTTACTTGAACAAAATATTAGAAATATCTAGAAGAATTGGCCTATAAAGTGTTCGAAAAATTTTGTATAGTTATTTTCTTCACAGAATAGTTTATACAATTCGTACATTTTCTTCTTATTTAGAATAGCTTCTAAATATCCCTTTCGAGAATCTTTTCAGCACCATACTTGGAAACGAATCGATATGATCTGCAATTTTTTTATTTCTTTGGGTAATTTAATACTTGGTTCGTGCTGCCACCTTTAGTCTGAAAAACACAAAGATATTGAGTGCCGATCGCATTTAGCAAGCACCGTCTGAACCATTTTTCTAAGATATCCAAAGACTCTAAATAAATGTTTGCAAACTTCATTGTTTTCGTTTTTACGAAAAGGCTCTTCTATAGTTTTCTGTTCGAGTTTTTTTAGCAAGAAACCGGGTAAGATTTGCAATTATAAAACCTCCTTGCTTTTCGAGGTTACTCAGCTTTTAAAATGCCTAAATTAGTTATGAAATACGGAAAAATAGAATTGATGCAACAAAAATATAGGTTACGATTTCTTTTCCTTATGCTTAATTTATCTAATTAATCATTTCTTTTTCCTCTTCTGTACGGTTTTTTATACACTTTTTCTACTTGTTCATTAGTTTCAAAACTCGATTGTTGATTATTATTTAACAAATAATCAGTTTCTAAATCTATATGTTGGTTCTCAATGTCTTCACTTTGGGGTTGTTTGGTACATTCTTTATTTTTGTTCTTACTAATATCTTCAGGATAATTGAAAACCTTATTAGAATCATCTGTTGGATTATCTTCAGTTATATTATTTTGTAAATCACTGGGATCTTAACGAAAAAAAGTTACACAGTAGGTGTGGCGACAAACGGTAATAATATTCAAACTGACTAAGAAATTCATTTATATCATTAGGGTCATATCGTTAACGCCGATTGTACTGTCGCGTCGGTGTTGTTGGTCATACTCGTAATAACATGGTCAATTTGGTGAATCCATAATGCTGCTGCTGCTAGTACTTGCAAAATCTTCGCCTGAAAAAAGAAAAAGACTGGTTATCTACAGCAAGTCAGATAGGCGTAAGAACCATATACAGGGTGTCCGGAAATAACATCGCCAAATTACAGATGGTGATTCTACATAAGAAATCATGAACATTTTTTCATATGAACATGGGTCCGAAAATGCATAGTTTCCAAGATACAGGGTGTCAAACTTTTTATAAAAAATCAGTTTCTTGTTAATATCTTAAATATTATTTTACTGATTTTGTTGAAATTTGGCAGGATTATCTATAGTAATAAGGGGCTCATTTAGCCTTAATTAGATTAAAAATATAAAGTCCAGTGGCGTCCCGGAGGCAGTAGCCTTTCTTCTGGGGCGGAAAGAAGCCTGTTAGGCTTGACCACCACAGAGGAAGAGAGGAGCGAGACCGAAGGGGAGCTGGCCGCTCTTGAGAAACCTACTCTCAGGAGAAGGAGGCTACCAAATTCGGCGAAAAAACGTCTAAAACGATTCCTTCTAGAGGGGTTAGACTAGCCAACAGCCTTGAAAAAGTCACTTGAAGGAAAAAAAGGGGACAAGGAAGACCTGAACCCGGGAAGTGGACGGAGACAACTGCCCACTATTCGGGAGCAGGAAGACCGCCCCTCCACCAGCAGATCACAGGGCGGAAAACGCACACGATCTGACGGCAGCATACCTGAACAACAGGCAAAGAAGCACAGGGCTGGAACAACCACCCCTGGCTTATCCTATGGGGCGGCACTGCAGGGCATTAGAGTTGGTATAGTCCACACTGATGCCCCAGCTGCCTCATTGGATAACAGTTAAACTAGGCTGATACAGAACGCCATAATGACGTCTGTAGACAAGCTCACGGAAGACGGACCCCAAGTCCGCTTCCCGGGATGCGCAGCTAGGCCAGGCTGGCTGCAAGTGACTTGCGCTGACGACGCGAGCATGACATGGCTTAAGAACGTAGTAGCCGTCCTGGAGCCATGGGAGGGTGCTCAACTTAAAGCCGTCAGCGGAGTCGACATACCAAAACCACATATATGCATCGCATATAAACCCGATGACAACGACAAACGGTTGACATCGGAAGTGGTTCTTACAAGACTGTGGAATATGAACCGCAGTCTAAACACTCGGGAGTGGACAATTCTACACCGGAAAGAATCAGGTCCAGGACAAACCTGGCAATTCCATTGATTCGTCATCAATGGCGACTCGGAAGGGGATGGACTTCAGACCCTTCTTTGGCTTTGGACAGGTCCAATTCCGTCCTAGGCCGCGGGGGGTACGAAGAGATGCCCCACGTGAACAGGAGGCTGGCACTTCCGCCGAAACCCCTCAGGAGGAAGCTGAAGGTAGGGTTGATCCTGTCTTCACAGAAGCTTCTAAACCTGAGACCGGATTGGTGGAAGCAACAGCTTCAACATCGGGTGGCAGAGAGGGAGCCAAATCCCTCTCAAAAAATGTCGCACCTCGACCAGGCCCCCTGAAAGGGAAAGGAAAGTCCATCCCTGGCAAGGGGACCAAAGGGTCGAAGAAACAAGGAGGTAGGGCCCCCTTGGATGAGCAGACTGGGAAGAAAAATGGAAAATAAGACCATTTTTCTGCAGGCCAATCTGCAACATGCCAAGGCTGCTTCATACATCCTTGGCAAAACTTTTAATGAAGGGCGGGTAGATATCGCCCTTCTCCAGGAACCCTGGCTATCAACAACAGGCCAAATAAGAGGCCTAGGTAATACATCAGGTAAGATAATTTGCTCTGGAAACAGACCCAGAGCATGTATCTTAATCAAAAGCAACATGAAATTTTTCAAAATTTCAGATCATTGCTCGCGGGACATGGCGACAGCGCTTGTCAAAATACCCATGGGACAGGGCACAACGGATATGATCGTTTGCTCTGCCTACTTTCCTGGGGACGCTGAAGCAAACCAACCTCCTCCAATTGAAGTGCGGAACTTGGTCGCCTACAGTCGGAGGAAGAACATCCATCTACTGATTGGATGTGATGCCAATGCGCACCATGCAGTGTGGGGAGGCACGGACACCAATCAAAGAGGTGAGTCATTATACAATTATTTACTAGGGGAGGGGCTGGTTGTTAATAACAGGGGCTCTGAACCAACCTTTGTAACTGCCAATAGGCAGGAGGTATTAGATCTAACGATCAGTGATAATCTCTTATCCACAAGAATCTCAGATTGGATAGTGTCATCAGAGCCCTCGTGCTCTGATCACAGACATATTCTCTTCAATCTGAAAACAGGGGAAAGACCCATCTTTGAATACAGGGATCCTAAGTGCACTGATTGGGCTGGTTTTAGTCTTACCCTTCAGGAGCAGATGCGGACCTCTATTGCAAAGATATCAAAGCGTGATGAGATTGAGCTGGCCTCAGAGCAACTGAGGACAGCCATAAATACGGCTTATCATGAAAACTGTCCAGTCAAGACTAAAAGGGACAACAGAGGAACCACTTGGTGGAACAACTCCCTTGACAAACAAAGGAAGGAGGTTCGTAAACTCTTTAATAGAGCCAAAGAGACCGGCACATGGGATCAATACAGAACTGCTCTAACGAACTACAACAAAGCCATCAGAGAGGCAAAAAGGAATTCATGGGAAACCTTCTGCCAGGGCATAACAGATGCACCTGGCAGTGCAAGGATCCATAGAATCCTCTCTAGAGAACCCGTTCAGGAGTTAGGATCGCTAAAACGACCTGACGGATCCTTTACGGAATCTGGCATGGAGACGTTGGAGCTTCTGGCTAAGACTCATTTCCCGGGATGTCGGATTTTGCATAATGATGAGGAGGAGCCTGTTTGGGACCGATCAAATCGGCCAAAAGCGGGTGATTGGATTGTCCCCAAGAACATCATTAATGCATCAACAATTAAAAGTGCTATTTTATCGTTTCAGCCTTTTAAATCACCTGGTGAGGACGGAATATTTCCAGCACTGCTGCAGAACGGTCTGGAAGTATTAACACCGTTCTTAATCAAACTTTTTAGAGCCAGCCTAGCGAGTAATTATATACCTAGCAGCTGGACTAAATTCAGAGTGGTGTACATTCCAAAAATGGGACGTAGGGAATCAACACCTAACTCATGGAGACCTATAAGTCTGACCTCCTTTCTGTTGAAATGCATGGAAAAGATACTCGACGTGCACATCAGAACGTGTGCACTTGGTGAGTATCCACTGAATGCTCACCAATATGCGTATCAGACCGGCAAATCTACAGAACTAGCACTAAACAACCTTGTCGGGAACATAACACAAGCGTTAGAAAGCAAGACTATCGCGATGGGTGTGTTCTTAGACATCGAAGGAGCATTCAATAATGCATTACCAAACTCCTTATACACAGCATTAGCTGAAGGAGGGGTTGAACCACAAATAAGGAACTGGATCGGAAGTATGTTAAACTGCAGAGTGGGCACAACAACCCTACAGGGGGAGAGCTACAGATTCAGGGCTGTTAGGGGGTGTCCGCAGGGCGGGGTTTTGTCGCCCCTTCTGTGGTCTCTCCTGATGGATGGTCTGCTGGCGGTCCTCTCGCTGTGGGATGTGGAGGTGCAGGCATATGCGGATGATCTAGTAATACTGATAAGAAGCAACTGGCAAAGAACTATTTCAGAGGATCTGCAAGAGTTGCTGACCGTGGTCTATGACTGGTGTGAAAGGGAGCAACTATATGTGAACCCACACAAAACAGTTATAGTACCATTCACAAGGAAGAAAAGGCTGGAAGACCTAAGACCACCTTCACTCAAAGGAGAAACTATCCCATTTGCGAATACAGTTAAGTATCTGGGAATTACCTTAGATAAAACACTTAACTGGAATGCGCATCTGGATAAAATTGCCGCAAAGGCGAAACTGTCATTATGGACCTGCAGACGCATTTGCGGCAAAACATGGGGCATACATCCCAAACAAATGCACTGGCTCTATATCGCGGTCATAAGACCAATGATAACATATGGGGCAGTAGCTTGGTACTCTAAGAGCTTACAGAGCTCCGCGAGAATCAAATTATCTACCTTACAAAGACAAGCGTGTCTGGCAATTAGTGCCGCTTTCGGCACTACACCCACGGCAGCGCTTGAGTGTCTTCTAAATCTGCCACCTCTTCAAATAGTACTGGAGAAGGAGGCTAGATGGGCGACGTATAGATTGACACAGGCGGTGATCAACAATCCGCAGGCGATCATCATGGTGCCCAACAGGCTGGAAAATGCCAATGAGCAGGACAGTGTGTTGGGTCTACCATCAGATGTTATGCCTACCAAAACCACCTATTACCATGCCTATGACGTCCTCCTACCAAAGAGGAACGAATGGGCGAAGGACTCTGAAAATCTGAGAAGAACAGAGAATAGTTGGTTCACTGACTCCAAGACCAATGATGGTACGGGAGCTGCTGCATGGAACAAAAATGGTAAGGTTGAGCTTAAATGTTCCCTAGGCAAACATGCAACCATTTTTCAGGCTGAAGTTAAGGCCATTGATATGACTGCACAGTGGCTCATCGATAGAAACTGGAAAGGCAATCAATCAAAATTTTCTCGGACAGTCAAGCGGCTCTAAAAGCTCTTGATTCTAGCCGTTTTTCATCCAAGACAGTATGGAACTGTCAGGAACTACTCACCAAACTAGGGAGAGAGAACAAACTTACATTGATCTGGATACCTGGACATACAGGATATGAAGGAAACGAAAAAGCTGATGCTCTTGCGAAGCAGGCGGCCGCAACGGCCTTCATAGGACCAGAACTAGTACTGGGAATAGCTTATAACACAGCTAAAGAAGCCCTCTCCAGGTGGACACAAAATCAATTTGTAGCTAATTGGAGAGAGTTACCAGGCCTAACTCATTCAAAGTTGGCGGTGAATCTGCCATCAGGAATGAGAACCGGACAGCTTCTTCAACTTGGCCGGCAGCAGGTACAGGCTGTAGTTGGCATGTACACTGGCCACTGTCGGCTAAGAAGCCACATGAACAAGATAGGGCTCTCCGAAGAAACGGAATGCCGCTTGTGCTTGGAGGACGAAGAAACAATGGAGCATGTTATATGCCACTGTCCAGCAATGGAAAGAACCAGACAAACAGTCTTTGGAAATACTCAAATCACACTTGCAGATTTGAAAACTATCCACCCCAGAAAGCTGTTCGATTTCTTGAAAAGGATCGAGCCTCTGGCATAGTGTAAACACAGATGTGAGCCACAATAGACCAAGGGTCGCAGTGGAGGGTCCTATTTGGACCCACTCACGTGTACAAATACAATACAAAATACCTAGAAGCTTGAAAACTAATTTTGATCATAGAGGCGTAAGAACCAAAACAAGTGAATGAGTTAAGTAGGTCTCTAATTTAAACTAAAAACTGAAAGTGTGGCTCAATAAAAATAGCAAGTCTTTGAAAATTGATGGGCTGAAAAAAAAATGGGGCTGATTATGTATAGCAAGGTAGAAAGGCGTAAGAGCTATATACAACGTATATCTACCTAGAAGCTTAAAAATGTATTTTGATCATAGAGGCGTATGAACCAAAATAAGTAAATGAGTTAAGAAGGTATCTATATTAAACTAAAAATATAATTTTGACTCAATAAAAATAGAAGGAAGAAAAAATTTCGTTAGTAAAAATACTTTTTAACCTACAGTTATGATAAATTAATCGGGTGTTATAAAATTGAGGCTTAACAACAAGAGAATTGCTAAGTATTCTTACCTTCATTATTTGTAGGCGTCGTCTCTGTAGGATCGGCTTGCAATTTGGCTATGAACTAACTTTTTAGAACGTGAAGACATTTTTATGTGTGAACTATATACCACCGATTGAAATAATACGCCAAATTCACTATTTCCGACAAAACACGTTGCTTACCGTTTCGCGGCGGTATAAATACTAAACTGCGACCCTGCTGATTTGTCTGAAGCGCTGTTTCTTACGCTGTTGCCTACTTTGAGAATAAAAACTCGATAATAAAAAAATTGACAAAATTTACCTAAGATAATGAGAATTATATGTTATACGCCTCCTTAATGTGATTTCCAACCAAGTATTTTAAGGCGTAACGTCATACGCCTATCTGATAAAAACCGATTGAACAAATTGGCGCATACGCCTTTAGTTTTTTACATATAATTTGTTAATTTTTTACAAAAAAAAAATATCCATTTAACATATTGTGCGCATTCATAAGAGCTGTCGTTTACATACAAAAAGTCATTTTTACTAAAATTGGCGAATACGCCCCTCTGACGCGAGACCCTCGATATGTTTCAATACTTGGTATTTCTTTCAAGCAGAAATTTACTTTAAAATATCCGGACCAGAGTTTATTAGTCCGCCATACACATACCATTGACTATTAAATTATGAAAATCTGACTTTCCCTAATTTTAACAAAAATTAGTTATTTAGGGGCCCAAAAACCTAAATCGAGGAAAAAATTTGTCTGATGTATGTCTGTATACACGATAACTCAAGAATGTCTCAAACGATTTTAACCAAATTTGGTGCAACGGTTCCTTGTCAGCATGGGATTAACCCATTTAATTTTGGTTAAGCCAGTGGCGGGTTAGAGGGGGGGGGGGGGGGGGGGGGGGTTTTGAAGGTCTGATTCAACCGATTTGTAATAAAGGTATTAAACAAAACATTTTTCAAACAATCCACTACCATTGAGTCTCCCAGTTTTAAGGCTGAACAGGATAACTCGCTTGGCGTTTTGAACCAGCAGTCCTTTGGATAATCGTTTGTCGATCTTACACACTTACTAAAGACGAAATGTTAAATTCTTCAAAAATTTCAGATAAAAGAATAAAAGTTAAGATCTAATTAGATATATGGTAGATTTTGTTTTTTTTTTGTAAAATTTGGTAAGTTTGTGCTACATTTTCCTTGTATTTTTAGTGTTATTATTATTTTTTTCACCTTGTTCCCATTATTTCTCCACCTTGAAATTTGGCCAATGTGTTGCTAAAATATTGAAAAAACATATATATTTTTTCCAAAAATAAAAATATACTTTTTTTTAAATTTTAATTTTCTTTCAATTTTTTTTTTCAAACACCTATATCGAGTGGTACCTCAATCGAAAGGTATTTTTACGACCTTTTAAATAAGTCACTGCTCTAGTTTAAGTAGTGCTTAAGATGCCTCGATTTATCCTAGTATGTTTAGGGAAAATGGTCAATTTATTTCTGAGTTTCAAGATCAAAAGAATATTCTACTTGTCAGAAAATGTTCATCTACTAGATGGGTAGAATGTACCAAAAATTATCAAAATCGGAGAGGTCACCTACCAAACCTCCGGTTGATCTGAGTTGAAATTACCCTAATGCACTATTTTCCATGTTCCCTTGCGAACTCCCTTAAAGTTATGTATTGGTACGTTGACAATTTTAGAGAAGTGTCTAAAGCAAGTGATTTTTCCGGATCAATATAATTTGGTCTTTTTAAAGGTTTAAAAATGATCAATAATTTTATAGAGCTCTTTTCGAAGTTTCGAGTTAGGCTAGAAGTTCGCCTTTTTGTTGTTTCGTACTCAAATCACCAAATGGTTTTAATTGCTCTGGGTTCAGATTGCTCTTCTTAGGTAAGGCTTGTTACAACAAGGCTAAGAAAATGTTAAATCCAACCACAGATTTCTTTTTTTTAAATAATCAATATTTCAAAATGAATTTTGATACTTTTTATTCAAATGGAATCAAAACAGTCTTAAACCTTCCGATAAAACTGTTAACGTTCTTTCGGAAAACACAACACTAAATTGAGCCTTAATCGTTTCCAGTAAACGAGTTGTTTATAATTTTTCCAATTTGACTACACGAAGGTTAGAAAATATGAAAACTAAATAAATCAAAAACTAAAATGCGTATAAAAATTCTTCTTTCATATGCATGCTTTTTGTAAATAAAATATTTTACTCCTATCGGCAATTTAACGATAAACAACTTATTTATTCTGAACACAACAAGAAAAAAAACTAATATGCGCTGACATAGCTTAAGGTATTGCCAACTTGTGACTATAAAAAATATTAGGGTTTTTTTTATTTTGACTTTATACTTGTCCACTATTTTTCCCATTTCAGAACATTAGACGCAACAAACACAATAGGCGCATGCCACTTAATTTTCTTTTCTAAATTTAGTACTTAAATTAAAAATATGTTCTCTCCTAAGAAATGTATACGACACTTATATTGATTTACTTTGTAAAAGTTACAAATTACGCCAATGTGCGAGAAGGCTGACAAATTGGACGACTTTTTTAATGTCAATGTTGATACATTTGTCCTCTAGCAATCATAGAAGTTTCCAAGAAACCAATCCTTGGTTCTTGGAAATTCGTAAATCTTCAATCTGAAGTGCTTTTACGACAACCGAAATGATGTCATTTTTAAATCTAACTTAAGTAGCTCTGAACTTAACGAAACCAGACACATTACGGTTTTCTTAGTCTATGAGTAAATACATACGTAGCTCAAATATTTATAGTTTAATAACAAAAACTCCACGCCAAATAACATTTTCAAAAAAATTCCTTGGCAAAAACAGTGCCTTCCGCATGCTTTGAAATAGCAAAATGTCCCAACGTGTCACACTGGGCACAAACTGTAAACAAAAATTACGTTTGCCAAATGGCAGTGACGTGCGAAACGTGCGGTTTTCTACGACTATCAATAAATGACTTTATTGCATGCGTCTCGATGATTCAGAAATGTAATGAATCCATTTCCAACAGCGTACACTGAAACTAGTGGTAAAGGATAATTGGTATTTATAAAAGTATATTATATTAAATTGTTGTAACAATTACTTAAAAAAATTTAACAATAAAACCAATAGCTTATATGCTTTAAACATAAATTTTATGCAGGCTTTAGATATCCTAATAACATACATGACGCATTAAGGTAGTTTTACGAAAAGACTATATATAACAACCTTCTCTAGCCAGGGACCCTTGTTTTATGGGAGCTTTAATATCGTGGTAAATCGCATTTTTTTTCTAAATTGGCTGCAACAACCTCCTGTGCCATGATAAAACTAAAAATGCTGTTGCTAGACTCGGCAATCCAATGCGGCCATTCGATCCTTGGTAGAAAGAAAGCGATAACGCAGTTTTAAGCACAATATCGAAACACAAAGCATTCTGATAAACCTGAAAAAATTTAAAGCAAAAATTTAATTACACGCATAGCGATATGGCTGATGTGATTTTCTAATTCGTGTGGAAAGTCGATTTTTTTCCAAAATGTGAAGTGAAATTACTGAAAACCGGCTAACCCAAATACAGGCGAACTATATACTTTTGAAAAGCGGAGGCTAAGGAGATGTAAAGACTTAGTAATATTACATTTAAAAAATGAAGAAAATTCCAAATTTTCTTGTGTTTTTGCTTGGTTTGTTTGAAAATTTCAGGAAAAAGCCTGAAATTTATTTGAATTTTTTTCCTGTATCTCTTTAAATAGGATTTCTAAAGAGGTAGCAATTTATAAGTAAAAATCCTATACACCAAATAGGAAATTTATAACGTACCAAACTGTCGAAAAAAGGTCTATCCGGTAATTTCGTCTTGTTGAAATTGCTCAATAATTATTGACAAAACAATATGACCGCTAAATAATAATCAATGATTAGTACATATATTATTCACTTTTCATTCCCTCCCTCGTATAATAAATTGTTACAAATAGGGTAAAATTTCTGCCTAAACAATAAAAGTAACAGATTTTATTATTTCAAGCTTAAATTT
The DNA here is from genome assembly GCA_016904865.1 of Pissodes strobi. Classification (NCBI taxonomy): domain Eukaryota; kingdom Metazoa; phylum Arthropoda; class Insecta; order Coleoptera; family Curculionidae; genus Pissodes; species Pissodes strobi. The sequence continues at coordinate 12,268 of JAEQML010057701.1, forward strand.
TCGACTAAACAATAAAAGTGACGATTTGAATACTTCGGGCAAAATTTTTAGACATAGGATAATATTTTCGACTAAACAATAAAGTAGCGGATTTTATATTTTATGCTAAATTATTACAAATAGGATAAAATTTTTGACTAAACAATAAAAGTGACGGATTTTATTATTTCAGGCTAAATTTTTACAAATAGGATAAATTTTGCGAATAAGCAATAAAGTAACGGTTTTTATATTTTAGGCTAATTTCTTTCAAATAGGATAAAATTTTCGACTAAACAATAAAGTAGGGGATTTTATATTTGAGGCTAAATTTGTTCAAGTAGGACAAAAATTTTCGACTAAACAATAAAGTAGGGAATTTTATATTTTAGGATAATTTTTTTTAAGTAGGATAAAATTTTCGGCTAAACAATAAAGTCGGGGATTTTATATTTTAGGCTAAATTTTTTCAAGTAGGATAAAGTTTTCGACTTAACAATAAAGTAGGGGATTTTATATTTTAGGCTAAATGTATTCAAAGAGAATCAAATTTTCGACTAAACAATAAAGTAGCGGATTTTATATTTTAGGCTAAATTTTTTCGACTAAACAATAAAGTAGAGGATTTTATATTTTAGGCTAAATTTTTTCAAGTAGGATAAAATTTTCGACTAAACAATAAAGAAGGGGATTTTATATTTGAGGCTAAATTTTCTCAAGTAGGATAAAATTTTCGACTAAACAATAAAGTAGGGGATTTTATATTTTAGGCTAAATTTTTTCAAGTAGGATAAAGTTTTCGACTTAACAATAAAGTAAGGGATTTTATATTTTCGGCTAAATTTATTCAAATAGGATAAAATTTTCGACTAAACAATAAAGTAGGGAATTTTATATTTTAGGCTATATTTTTTCAAATAGGATAAAATTTGCGACTAAACAATATAGTAGGGGATTTTATATTTGAGGCTAAATTTTTTCAAATAGGATAAAATTTTCAACTAAACAATTAAGTAGGGGAATTTATATTTAGGCTAAATTTTTTCAAATAGGATAAAATTTTCGACTAAATAATAAAGTAGCGGATTTTATATTTTATTTTTTAAAGCTAATTTTTTTCCAAATAGGGTAAAATTTTCGACTAAACAGTAAAGTAGCGGATTTTATAATTTAGGCTAAATTTTTACAAGTAGGGTAACATTTCTCCCAAAACAATAAAAATAGCAATTTTATTATTGTAGCAGATTTTATAATTTTAGGCTGATATGACATGACACCTTTACGTTAACTTCCGAGTACACGAATTGCATTCTGGCCCACCTGGCCAATCGAATTTTCAACTAATTAGATTTGTACTGCCTATTGAGCAAAAATCACAGTCTTCTTTGACACCTTGTATATTAATTTTTATTGAAAGTTTTAAAAAATCCAACATTGGAAAGTTTTTCCTAAGGGATAAATCTATTAATCATTAAAAACCGTAGGTCGGTATCATGTCTGGTTAAGAAAATATTTAGTTTTAAATTTAGCCGAAATTTTCCTTGCTCGTGTCGTGTCAAAACTCAAAATTTCGAAAAATTTTAAAAAGTTTAAATTCAACTAGCTCCCTCTGTACACCGAAAAAAAATCTTCCACATTTTTTTAGGAACTATCCTCAAAATTTTTGGCGCGCATTAAAATATAAACTGCTGGCCATAGTATATTTTAATGCGCGCCAAAAATTTTGAGGATAGTTCCTAAAAAAATGTTGAAGATTGTTTTTCGGTGTACAGGGTGGCTCGAATTCGTGTCTATGTATGGGGAACTCGAAAACCGTAAAAGATACAGTGTTGGTCAAATTATGGCAAAATTGCACATTTAGGTGCCTAACAATATGCCGTTTAGAAAGTTTTAAAATTCCGAGTATTTCCGGAGTTATTCGGGAAAAACCGAAATTTTGAAATTTCGTTTTATTTTCTTCCTGGGCCTATTTAAAAACAGATTTCAAATTGAATTGCACTTTTGCATTACCACTTTTTCCGCTCTACCTAATGATGGTATCCAGTTTGAAATCCGACGTTTCGTCTTCAAGGGATCATCATCAACTTTATTTTTTAAATACGAACTTTTTTGTATCGTTTTTCAGATGGTATTGGCGTTATTAATATGACTGTGTGCTTTTATTCTTTTTTTAATTTTTTTTATTTTTATATTCTATAATAATATTTTATTTTGTTTTTTGTATTAAGTGGAAAATTGGAGCGTATTAAAAATATAAAATAGTAAAATTATTTCTTACGAGAATATGATTATGAACTATTACTCAAACAAGTTGTTTACTGCAAAGATAAAATATTCTCAACTTTTAATCAATTAACAAATGTATTTAATAGAGAACATCAACAATTTATAATCATACTGCGTGATACTATAGGAACTTTGATGGAAAACACCTATTGGAATTTTGCTTATAAATAAAATGCACCAAGCAACTTGTTTGAGTAATAATAATAATAGTATATAAAATAAAAGAAAATTAAAAAATAATAAAAAAAAATTAAAAAAATAAAAACACATGCTCATATTAATAACGCCAATACCATCTAAAAAACGATAAAAAAAATTAAAGTTCGCATTTAAAAAAAGAAAGTTGATGATGATCCCTTGAAGCCGAAACGTCGGATTTCAAACTGGATACCATCATTGGATAGAGCGGAAAAAGTGGCAATGCTAAAGTGCAATTAGATTTGAAATCCGTTTTTAAATAAGCCCAGGAAAAAATAAAACGATTTTTCAAAATTTCGGTTTTTTCCGGATATCTCCGTAAATACTGGGAATTTTAAAACTTTCTAAACGGCATATTGTTAGGCACCTAAATGCGCAATTTTGCCTTAATTTGACCGACACTGTATCTCTTACGGTTTGGGAATTCCCCATGCATAGACACGAATTCGAGCCACCCTGTACAGGGTGTCCCAAATTCGAGCCTCATCATTGGGATCTCGGAAACTAGAAGAGATACGAGGTCGGTTAAATTGAGGCAAAGTTGCGCAATTTGATGCTGATTAAAATGCCACCTTAAAAGTTAAAAAAATCCGAATACTTCCGGAGATATTTAGAAAAAACCGAATATTCGCGATTTCATTTTTATTTTTTTATGACTCTATTTGAATAGATATTACAAAATAAATTTCATATTCTCATTGCTACTTTTTCTGTTCTACAAGATGGTGTTATCAGATTTTCAAACCGACGTTTCGTCTTTGAGCTGCCATCATCAACTTTGGTTTTTTAAATACGGCCCTGGATTATTTATTACGGATTTTAAGAGCATCTAAAGTCCCAAAGCCAATGATGTATCGCACTTATTCGAAAAATTAATATTAATGGCATTTTCCATAAGACCTCATGTGTTAGAGAGAGACAGAAAACATATTTTTGGTAAGATTTTACCAGGAAATCATTAAATTGATTTTTTCGAATAAGTGCGATACATCATTGGTTTTGGGACATTAGAAGCTCTTAAAGTCCGTAATAAAAAGTCCAGGGCCGTATTTAAAAAAACAAAGTTGAATATGGCAGCTCAAAGACGAAACGTCGGTTTGAAAATCTGATAACACCATCTTGTAGAACAGAAAAAGTAGCAATGAGAATATGAAATTTATTTTGTAATATCTATTCAAATAGAGTCATAAAAAAATAAAAATGAAATCGCGAATATTCGGTTTTTTCTAAATATCTTCGGAAGTATTCGGATTTTTTTAACTTTTAAGGTGGCATTTTAATCAGCATCAAATTGCGCAACTTTGCCTCCATTTAACCGAGCTCGTATCTCTTCTAGTTTCCGAGATCCCAATGATGAGGCTCGAATTTGGGACACCCTGTACAGAGGGAGCTAGTTGAATTTAAACTTTTTAAAATTTTTCGACATAATATTTGATTATTGGAAAATCGAATAATTTGGAGCAACCAAACTTCCCAAAATTAAAGAGGAGGGATATATATATATTTTTTTTATATACACTAAAGGGAGATCCTATGGCGCTCTACGAGCGGTGTGTGTATGAAGATGTTGATTGACACGGTTCTTGAATAGTTGTAGGTTGTAATTAGTGGGAAACAGATGTCCTGGAAGTGAGTTCCACAGTGATGCAGTGCGCCAGACAAAGGATTTCTTGTAAAGCGATGTTCTAGGTGTTTCTAGTTGTACGACGAACTGGTGCGCTATTGCCGTCTGTCGTGACTGTCTGACAGGAGTTGCCAGGGGCGGGATAATGCGGGCCAAATCCTGGGAACATCTGCCGTGAAAGCATCTGTAAAAAAGAGACATCTCGGCCACATTTCTGCGGTGTTCCAGACCATCCAGATTCCGGGTCAACTCCGGGTCGCCGACGGGACGCACAGTTCTCTTCTGAATGGAATCCAGCAGCTTTAGGGTATGCTTTTTTGCGGCACTCAGATATGTGAGCAATATTCTAAGCACGGTCTTATTTGCGCTTTGTCCAGCAAGAGCAACTGCTGCGGTGTATAGTTTTTTGTTGCGAAATAGCGCACCAAGCTTCTGGGAAGCTCATTTTGCGATGTTAGCAACATGGTCATACCGAGACACCCAGCAGTCCGATTGACGAGGATGAAGAAATGGTCGATCCTGCCATAATGATGTGAGGGCCCGCTGTATTGGCCCTCTTGGTAAACGTTGCTGCTTGAACTGGACCAAATTTCGGTCGCCACAGGTTTGAACTTTCTCCAGGTCTTGATTAGTAGCTGTAATCTGCTCCTGTCTGCGGTGATAAGTCTCAGTCGCTGGTAAGGGTTTTTCTGATCTAAAGTGAGAGACAAGTGTACTGTCATCTGCAAAACTGTAAACAGGATTATTCGTTTTGATCAGCAGGTCATTAATATAGAAGAGGAACAAAGTTGGTGAAAGTATTGCGCCCTGAGGAACGCCCACGTTGATGGTGAATGTGTCCGAGATGTGTGCATCGACTGCAACGTGTAGGGATCGGTTCTTAAGGAAACTGGCCAGCTAGCTGCAGAGAGAGGCTGGGAGTCCGAAGGACGGCAGTTTGTATGAGCAGAACATGCCAAAAAATCGCATTGTTTTGATCCATTATTGAAAATTTGAAGGAAACGTCTTCCAATATTTTGACATGACGTTTAGCTTAAAATATGTAGGCTCTACATTTACTTAATTGTCTGGAATTTCATTGAAAATGGTTTGAAGCCAGTGAAATGGGCCAGGGTCAAAAAATGTGAACACATTTAGACGCAGTTTCTAGTAGATTTCATGGCAGATTTCGAGATAAAATTTTACTTTTAGTATATCGATGCGTATACAGTTATTATGATAAGTAAGTAGTTTTATTTGCCTCAAATATCATTTAAGACAATTTCCAGCATAAAAACTGCCATTTAGCATTGACACTTTTGACAGGAAATTGTATGCAAGGCACCCAGGAGAAAACAATTGACGGGAATTTTTGATTCTATGACAACAAAAACATAATCTAAGCTTCTGATTGGCTTTGATGGAATCGTGTCATCCTCGACTATATAACCTCGAACTTCAATAAAACTAGATCGGGCTGCACCGCAGACTACCAAAGCCAACAAAGAACATCATTTTGCTGATATTAAACACACACCTATAAAGAAACAAACAAAAGCATACAATTATTCTAGTATACTTATCTATCAACCTATAATACAAATGATAATTTTTAATAGCCTAGAATTCAACAAAGGAAATACGCATCAAGTCAAGACTAGATATTATCAAATATTGTTGACCCAAATTATATAATTCCGATAGCAGATATAAAGTCTGAAAATAACCCAGAGAACACATAAAAAACATCGTTCTCGTTGTTTTGGCAGTCCTAGAGATCAATGCGCCCCACTTTTGAAATTATTATAGCTTTTAATTTATTTGTCGTTAGAAATAATATACAGCGTTCGACATAAAACTAGACAGCATCGCCGCACCCGTCGGAATTGTCAAATGGAAATTTAATCCGTAAAACCATTTTAAGGAATCGTAATGGATATACGGAGTGTCCCAGAATTCGTGGGCAATTTCCCGGACTTGGATGAAGTGAAAATAACATTAGACGTACATATACATATTTTTCGTACAGACCCCCTACGAAGTTATAGGCTACTATATGACGTCGCTGGAAATCGTTTTTTTTTTAATAACTTTTGAAGTACTTGGCACTATTTAATATTTTTTTAATGTGATGGATTCTACTTAGGAGTGCTTAAAACGATATCTTTGAAACACATTTGACATATTTAGTTCGCCAGGGACGGACTAGCTTCAGCACAATAATGCTAATTTTGTTACACCCTGCGTGATAAAGGCACAACAATAATATCTATAGACTGTTTGACCCTTAGACTAAAAGAAACCTGCTCTCTGCGCTAAAATGAATCCTAAACATACAAGCAAACCTGTCAAGTCTGAAATACGGAAATTTACATATTTTCCAATGATTTTAAAAAGGAATACACATTTAATGAGTATGCGGATATGCAACTGATTTAGGGCTTGCTTCTTGTAGTGCTCTGGAATCTAAGAGATTGCACGTAAAACGATTTCTTAATCATAGAATCCCAGAGCGAAAAACTCTTGAAAGGATTGATCAAAGTCGAAGAGAGACTGGTAAAAAATGTTATTATTATCATTATCATTATCCGCGCATTCGCTGGTAACGATTTAGCCTGATTATCGGGGTAACCTGGTGGAAAAACAATTCAGTTCCTCCCACTCAGGCTCCGTTCAGGAATTTGCGGGATATATGGCATGTCTGAAGTATAACTGCCTTTTGCGCGTATCCCATGATGTTCTAGGACAATCAGAGATCCTGAAGATTTTTAGGGAGATTCTTCGAAGTGACCCCTTTAGCCGAAATTACCAATGGGATTGTGAAGACTTTAGGCAGTTGCCAGACGTTCTTCAGCTCTACTGCGAGGTTTTTGTATTTGGTGACTTTTTCTGTCTCAGTTCTTCTGACGTTATAAGATAGCGGCACAGCTATGTCAATGATGGTTCCAGTCTTTTTCTCCTTATCTATAATAACGATGTCCGGTCTGTTGTAGTCCACTGTTCTATCCGTTATTATAGGCCTGTCCAAATACAGTACCACTTACAGTACCCCTTTATCTGTTTCCAAGACTGGTTGGGGCTGGGATTTGTAATACGGTGGACATATTTGAAGGAGCCCGTTCTCGAGAGCCAGCTGTTGCTGGATGATTTTGCCAACATGATTATGACGTAATAGTTATGCGCTATCTGCGAGTAATTTACAGCCTGCGATGATATGCTCTATAGATTCTCCCACCGCCCTACACTTCCTACACTTATCCTCTACGTCAAGTTTTAGACAATGTTTTTCATAGTTGCGAGACCTGATAACTCTGTCCTGGATGGCCATGAAGAATCCTTCGGTTTCTGGGTAGAGGTAACCGGCGCCGAGCCATGCTAGTGAGGTCGGCTTATCGATGTTGTCCGCTTCTAGACTTCTTGGAAACTTACCATGTAAGGCTTGTTCCATCCAGGAGGCTTGATCTTCCTGCCTTGAGCTTATGTCGAACTCAAGATTGCGGTGTTGTAGATTCAGTGGCATATATCCTCGATCTTCCTAGGCGGCCATTCTCATCAGACCATCTTCGGATCTTAGCAATTGTTGCCGTATGGTCTTCTCCTGGGTTCTGCACAACTTGTAGATGTTCATCATACCTCGACCACTGCTTATTCGGGGAAGGTATAGCCTCTTAACCGATGCATTAGTGTGCATCGGAATTTGGTCGCCGGGATAGCCTGTCGAGTCCATTTAGGTCCGCATCAGACCACTTAAGGATACCAAAGGTGTAGGTTAAGACAGGCACTGCCCAGGTGTTCAGAGCGGTGATCTGGTTCTTAGATGAAAGTTTGGTGTTCAGAACCTTGAGTACTCTCTACTTGTACTTCTGGGAGAACATATTCTTCAGGTGCGTGTGGTCAATATATTGGTTCTGAGGCATTCCTAAATACTTGTATGTATTTTCGGGATGTAAGTTCTCAATATCCTAGTATGGATCTTCTTGGATTCCCACGGCGCCCCTTTTGATGTTGATGATGGTGCATTTGTCAAGTCCAAATGACATGTTATGTCCCCGCTGAAGGTCTTAACGGTGTTAATTAGAGTGCAATCCAGTTTGGTTCTGATTCCTGATGTTAAGTCTGTACCCAATATTCGTGTTTTTCAGTAGCGTAAATAGCTTGACTTTACCAGCGTTGTTGTTGTTGACAAGGATGGTCCGCCAGGTGCTCATGAGATGTTGGAGCACCGCTCTTACTTTCGGGCAAATCTTGTAAATCTCCAGTACCTTCATCAGCCTGGGATTGAATGGAAGGCCTTGCGGTAGTCAATAAAGTACACATTGAGATTTCTGTTCCTAGTCAGAACCTGTTTTATAACCACTGCATCTATGGAAAGTTGATAATTGCATCCGGCTGATCTTCATATACAACCATTTTGCTTTTCCTCCAGTATATTGTTTGTAGCGCAGTGTTCGTATATTCGGTTGTTGAGACGTGACGTGAAGAGCTTGTATACTACCGACAGGCACGTGATTGGTCTATGGTTGCTCGCTATAGCGGGGTCGCCCTTGTAACAGCATGTAAGTGTTTCCCTTTGTAAGAAACTTGGGGAATTTTGAGGGATCTCGGATAGCGGGGTCACCCTTGTTGAACAGCCTGTAAGTGTTTCACTCTGTAAGAAACTTGTGGAATTTTGAGGGATCGTCCAGTGCTTCCATAAAACATCGAGAGAGGCTTGGAAAACATGCCGGGAGATTTTTGATCCAAAAGTTATGCAGTCCATCTGGTCCCGGCGATTTCCAATTGCTGGTTTTCATGATAGCCTGGGAAATATATTCTGCTGTTAAATGACCCACAGACATTTCTTGAACTTCCGATGCAATTTGATCAACATCTGCTATCCATTCGGACTCTCTGCTGTAGTGTACTCCTTCTGACCAGATAGAGCTTCAGTTCAATGTGGAATTCATCTATGTTGACTGGGGTGGTGCGTTGCCTGGGTTTTCTAGGCGTGTTTCTAGATTCCTGAAAAATTTCTTTCTGTCCGCTGTGAAGTCTGCATTTTGTTCTTTTCCCTTGGAAAGCTCGTTGTCGAGCTCCCTTAGCCTTAGCTTGTTGTCTGAAGCGGTCTTTTAGTTCCACAAGTTGTTGGTGGTGCTGTGGGTCTTCCAAGCAAATTCCTGCTGGGTTCGCTATTGCAGTGGTTTTCCTGATTATTTTCCTTGACCGGATGTTCTGCAGGTATGCTCCTATGGCATCAGCTTTTCCGCGGAATTTATCTATATCTTGTTCTAGGCGTCTTTTCCAGGCCGGGATCGCACCCTTCGTATTCTGCGGTGCAGTGCGTTTATTATTAGTATCAATATCGGTAAGAACTGATCTTAATTCATATTTTTACCGTATTCCTTGTGAACAGTCAACTGTTGAGCCGAACTCCGAAACCAAAACAAATTCCTTCCTATGTTATTACTATTTGTAAGCAAATGTGTAAGAGATGGTACTAATACTGGCGATGGCGTCCAAACGACTACGTGCACAGTTCACATTGACGAAAATGTTGAATGCCTGGATAAGGATCCCTCGACTAGTATCAGGAAAGTTGAAGCTCAAAAGTTCTATAGCAAAGTTGTGGGTTTGCCAAAAATCTATGAAATAAAAATAATTTTACATATACAGGGTGGGTCACAGAAAGTTACAACAAAATAAGTACTTTTTTTAAATAGGACACCCTGTATATTATATCGTTACTTGACTCGGCAGAGAAAAAGCTTTACTATGGTATCTCGTTTTTTAAATTTCGGTGCGACGTTGCCACGTAATTAATTTTTTTATCAATTTTTTTGTATTTCAAAGGGTCCGTTTAAAAGGCCGTAGTTATCTATGGAAGCTACAGCAGCGAAATTTTTAACATAGTTAGTCTAAGGTACTTCATAAAATTTATTTTTTTATATACCGTGTGTTTGTTATGAATTTATAAATTTACCAAAATTTAATATGCAATATCTCAACAATTTTAAACGGAACACCCTGTATTTTTTTATTTAATTAAATTAAGATATATTACTTTCTTTGTAAGCTATGCCTAAAAAGCCTATTCTTGAATTTCTTTTATCAAGATTGCTTAGAAAAAATAATTGAAACATTGTTGATGTCTGTCAGCGGCCCTCATTTACAGTCGTTTTAATAGCCATTTACTGTTTATTGTGTTTTCCTTTTTATCAATTTTATTTTATCAATTTATAGTGTTGTATTACTGGAGTAGTTTTTAAGAATTTTATTATTTTATGATGAATTTTCTACGTGAGGAACTTGTTAGGGGCTGCTGAAAGGAATAGCCTTTTGGCATCCAGAATATATGCTAAACTTTATCCCGGAAGAAGACATCCTCAACCTCAACCACAAGTTTTTCAAAAACTGAAAGACAGATTCGAGGAAATGTGATATATGAAAAACATGAACACCCAGTTACAAATGACAACAATAAGATGATGGCAGTTTTAAGTGTAGTTGAGGAACCTCAAAAAAGTACTAGGCAGCTCGCTAAAGAATTACCCTTCAGTGCATCGTCAATATCGCGATTGCTTAAACGTTAACACTTCCGCCCTTACTATATTCAATTATTGCAAGAGTTCTTGCCGCTGGGCTACGAAAGAAGAGTTATTTTTTGTCGGTGGGCGCAGAATATGATGCAACAGCCTGAATTTAAAAATTTTGTGCTTTTTCCGATGAAGCGCCTTCATAATAACGGCTGTGTTAATGAGCACAATTTTCATTATTATGATACCAGGAATCAGTTTTTTATTCGGGAAATTCATCAGCAGCCTAGATGGTCGCTTAATGTTTGGACAGGAATTATAGGGAATTACGTTATTGAGCCGCATTTTGTCGATGGACATCTTACAAGTCAAATGCATTTGAACTTTTTGCAGCTTTTTTGCAGCTCATTATAGCCAAGTAGTGAGAAATTACTTAAATGAACAGTTTAATAATCGATGGAGGTGGTCCGGTATCTTGGCCAGCAAGGTCTCCCGATTTGAACAAATTAGATTTTTTCATGTGAGCATATGTAAAGGGAAAAGTATATCAAACGACTCCTACCACAAGTGAAAATATGAAAATCAAAATTCGGGAGGTTTTCCAAACAATTACGCCGAATATGTTGGAAAAAGTTAGCGACTCATTTTCAAGAAGAATTCATGCTTGCGCACTGAACTTAGAAGGTCATATTGAACATAGTTTGTAGTGTGATGATAAATTGTTGATTTTGTATTTGTATAAACTCTAAAGGATTATTAACGATTATTAAAATTACAATAAATTCTGGTTGCTGACAGCACATCAACAATGTTTCAATTATTTTTTTCTAAGCGATCTTGATAAAAAGTATTAAGAATGAATACCTATGCTATGTATGTATATCTTACAAAGAAAGCAAAAGATCTTAAAAATTAAAGGGTTTAGGTATATAGGACATCTTCGGTAAAAAATGTAGGAATTCAATGGACAAATCTAACGAACTAAAAAAATACAGGGCGTTCCATTGTTGAGATATTGCACATTAAATTTTGGTAAATTTATAAATCCATAACAAACACCCTGTACAAAAAAAATACAAATTATCACTGGGAATTTTATAAGATACCTTAGACTAACTATGACAAAAATGTCGCTGCTTTAGCTTGAATCCATTGATAACTACGGACCTTTAAACGAACCGTTTAAAATAAAAAAAACTTTTTTCTATGCCTCTTATCGTTTAGGCACTATCTTAGCCGTACACCATGTTGACACACCCTGTAGAGAGCAATGGACAAATCAAGGAGGACCCGTTGCATGACCTTCCCGATCTCCTGATTTGAACCTCCTAGATTTTTATCTTTGAAGATATCCCAAAAACCACGTTTCAACTCCAGTAGAGACTAGGGAAAAACTACTGAAAATAATCAGTTTTCACTGCTCACAAATAAGAAACAATACTGGAGTATTGTGGAGGGTGAAACAGTCTTCAACAGAACTCGTCGCGCCCGGGAGTATGTACAGTGTCCGGTTTTCGATACCTTGTAGGTTTTCGCAATACTGTGCTACTTTTATGAGAAACGAAATATGCCACTTATATACAAAACAGTACGATTCTAGGTGCCATATTTAGGAAGATATGAACAGTATGAAATTCGCGTTGAGAGTTCCAGATTGGGAGATCTGATCGAAAATTTGGTAGTTTGGGGGTGAGCTGGAATAGATCCAATGTTTAGTTAAAACAGCACGATTCATAGTGTAACGTTAAATTATTATCGTCTTTTTTGAACTAAATTTAACAAAACTTTTTTTTAAAACCTTAAAGTACTTGCAAACTTCCAACAACTCTAAAACATATTTAAATAAAGCTGGAGGGGCGGCGTAAAGTAAGCCCCTCAAAGTGTCAACGTCGATTTTCTCGGTCTTTCTAACAGAATTTTTGACAAAACATGCCAGGAAGTATAGAAAAATAAAACAAGAACTGCCATGAAATCGAAAAAAAACTATTTGGGGAGGGGGCAAGTTCACAGACATATATAGTGCGCCAAGGGAGTGAACCTTAACAACGACTGAAGGGGGTAGAGGACTAGCACGTAAAAAATCTTGCCTTCCCATAGGCGCACGAGGTTATTCTTACCATATTATTATTGATAATATTGATTAGTTTAAGACGTTAAAATTAATTACAGTTTTTTTTATATTACAGTCTTATAGTACAAAATATGGCATATAATAATATCTCATTTTTATAATAAGGATAGTATTCTATGATATTATTTGTTGTATGTATTACATAAATATATTGTAGTAATAAGTAGAGTTCGTTTCCCGAAGGTTTTGTATTTACGTCATTGATGACGTCGCTTAATTTGGAAACAAACGGTTTATCGTAGCTAATTCATATAAATTCTCTAGCGTTCAATCTTTGTATTAAAAGTTAGGCAATATTGAAGCAAGTTCCTATGTTCCAAAACGCTCTTTATAGAACGTTCGGAATTGTTTTGTAATAAAAATTTTAATTTAGAGAGTTCAGTTAAGAGAGTTATCCGAAATATATAAAAATTAGTTAACCGCGTATAATAACCACCAAATGCAAGAAAAATATAAGAAAGGTTAAAAATCTTCAAAGATATCATCAAATTAAGGGTCTGATGATATATAGGTTGTGTCGATTTTGCAATTTTTTTTTTTTCGCTAGAAAAGGGGTGTCCTATAGAGTAGCTTAAGCCAAAAAAAATCGAAGGATTTGCCACATTTGAGCCGAAAAAATATCCGCGTTTTGAGCCTAAATTGCCCTAGAAGGGCAAACTTCCATTACGACTTTCCCAAGTGTAACGTAAAAATATTGAAATTGTAACGTGAAAATAATGAAATTTTAGTAACCCACACCGGGGGCCTGGCACAGTGTTTCCAAAAGTTGCACATTTTCTTATGGGGAATAACAGTGTTGTTTACTATTTAAGTATATTTAATATTCCACTTCACGCATGACCCTCCGTTCGCTTCGGGGGCGCAACCAAACAAAACTAACCCAAATTAAAAATTGAAATTTGTCAGTCGAAAATGCAAATATTTTTTAGTTTGTTTTTCCTCATTTGGGAATGTCTTGGGTTAGTTTGGGTTAGGTTTGTTTGGTTACGTTCCCGGAGCGAGCGGAGGGCCATGTATGAAGTGAAATATTTGACGAATATATACATACAAAGGAATAGTGTAATCGAATGAGTGTCTCTTTTATTCCGATGAATGAATGCAAATGCACATTGAACAATCATCCAAGCAGCAACGTTTACCATACGGCGGGCAATGATATCATTATGGCAGGATCGACCATCCCTTCATCTTCATTCAATCGGACTACTGGGGATCTCGGTCAACAGCGATATGTCCTGGCATGACCACGTTGCTAACGTCGCAAAATCAGCCTCCCAGAAGCTTGGTACGCTATTTCGCAACAAAAAATTTATACACCGCAGCAGTTGCTCTTGCTTTACAAAGCGCAAATAAGACCGTGCTTAGAATATTGCTCACACATCTGGGGTGCCACGCAAGAGCACACCCTAAAGCTACTGGATTCCGTTCGGAAGAGAGTTGTGCGTCTCGTCGGTGACCCGGAGTTGACCCGGAATCTGGATAGTCTGAAACACCGCAAACATGTGACCGAGAAATCCCTGTTTTACAGATACTTTTACGGCAGATGTTCCCAAGATTTGGCCCGCCTTATCCCGCCCCTGACAACGCCTGTCAGACAGTCACGATAGACGGCAAGAGCGCACCGGTTCGTCGTACAACTGGAAACACCTAGAACATCGCTTTACAAGAACTCCTTTGTCTGGCGCACTGCATCACTGTGGAACTCACTCCCAAGACGCATATTCGGATGTAACAAGCAAGATGTTCATTCGACTATGCCGAACGTTTCTTCATATGTGACGTGCACGATAGCATTTAGTCGGATGTCGTGACTGTTACATAGAATCAACAAATAAGTCTTCAATTATTTAAACACTTCATGCATGGCCCTCCGCTCGCTTCGCTCTCTATACGGGGGCTCAACAAATAGAAACTAACCAGGTGCTAACCAAAACTAACCCAAAATTTTTATTTTATTTTTTTTTATTTTGGGTTAGTTTTGGTTAGCACTTGCTTAGTTTTTGTTTATTGAGCCTCCGTAGCGAGCGAAGCGAGCGGAGGGCCATGCATAAAGTATTAAAATAATTGAACTTATTTGTTGATTCTATGTAACAGTCACGACATCTGACTAAATGCTATCGTGCACGTCACATTTGAAGAAACGATCGGCATTGCCGAATGAACATCTTGCCTGTTACATGCGAATATGCTCCCACGACATATGTTCCCCAAACTAACTATTCCGTTCAATCAACATCTTCGCACACACACCGCTCGTCGAGTAATATAGGATGTGCTACTGCCATAAAAAAATCATTCACCTAAATAAAAAAAAGAGTAGAGACACTTATAGCACAGCTTATTCACTACCAGCTAGTCAACTCTATCGAAATCGGAAAGTTGGAGTGTCGTGCACTGCGCCCTGAGCAGTTCAGTTCCACAGTTGAATTTAAAATAAATTTTCGCTTCAAAATACATGACAAATTCGTCCGAAAATTCCGTATTTTTATACAATTGTGCGTTTTAAAATCGTTTTTAAACGGATTTTAGACGATAAA
Organism: Pissodes strobi; assembly: GCA_016904865.1. Lineage (NCBI taxonomy): Eukaryota > Metazoa > Arthropoda > Insecta > Coleoptera > Curculionidae > Pissodes > Pissodes strobi. The sequence goes on from JAEQML010057701.1 coordinate 27,514, forward strand.
ATAGTTATTTATGCAACAAGTGTGTAAAGTGAACCTTTTTTATGAATGGGAATATTGATAAAAAATTTTAATTGAAATTGAATAAAAAAAGGGTACTTTACACATGAGTAGCATACAAAATTTTTTCTACTACCGAAAAATATATGAAAAAACAAAAATATTATTAAATTACTTTACGCACTGGTCGTAGAATAAATTATTTTACACACTAGTGCGTAATAGTATATTATGATATAAGTGTATAAGAGGGCCTTTAAAGCACGCGCGACATATTTTAAAACACGACGCGCAGCGGAGTGTTTTGTAAGTCGCAAGGGCTTTAAAGGCTTCTTATACACGTATATCATACGCCATTTTTTATTACAAATGCATCATAATCTCAAAAATGTTTCAAATATTAAACTTAAGGGATATATTGACGAATATATTAATCTGTCACATTTGACATGATCAAATGTTTCTATAGCAACCTTTAAAAAGGTAGGCGCATCATAAACAGCATTTTAAGCACGCTGCAGCGTGCGATAATCGTTGATTACGATGCATGCGTAATAAAAAATATATTATTTTACGCATTGCCCTAAATGTCAAAAAATATGTCAGATTTACTGTCACGCACTAGTGCGTAAAATAACTTATTTTACGCACTGCACATTAAAAAAGCCTCTTTTACGAAGTGCGCAAGGTGAGTACTTTACGCACGGTAGTAGAAAAAGCATATTTTAAATTAAACGAACTGTCAAAAGTATTATTCAGATGCCCAGGCGTTTAAAACAATATTAAGTCATGACCCTCTTCTAAAATTTGCAAAACTTGGTTATTGACTTTCCCAAATCAAAGGACACCGCCGCAAGATGACTAGCTGGTAGCGAATAAGCTGCGCTTATAGCGCACCATTTTTCTAATGAATTTTGCTAACGAAACTACAGTAAACGTCTGGCAACAGTGTGTCTTCTTAAAAATCTTTGTTTTGGCTATTGTGACAGTTGATAGTAAAAAGGAGTATGATATTTACAAGTAAAATTTAATTTTCTTTAATGGGGCTATGGCTATGAGTCGCTTTAAATTAGGACCGGAACAAAACGGAGGTCTCTCGTTCGACGCAGATGTATCCTAGTTAATATTTTCACCCGACAATTGATTTTCAGATGTGTTTTGTCTATATTTCTAGTGCTTTTGTGAAATGGTGCTGAAAATTTGAGTCAAAACTCGAACTTTAAGGGCATTTTTTCGGTTCAAATGTAGCGGATCTTCCGACTTTTTAAACTACTATATAGGATACCCCCTTTCTAGTGAAAAAAGAGAATTTGCAAAATCGACAAAACCTATATATCACCAGACCTACAAACCAAATAATATAACTAACCACACAGTTCAGCATCGGCAATTTCCACGCCAATGGCTAAAGTAAGTTGCTGCCGAAATTTTAAAACATGTAAAAAAATTAGGTGTTGGTCTAGGGTCAAAGTGTATTTAATATATCCTGCGACCAATCACGAAACAGCCTCCCCGCTAAAAATCAAGTAAACGTCGCATAGGCAACACCTATTGTCGCGTATTTTAAATAGCTTGAAGGCGAATAAAATATGAACATTATAAATATTATAGTATACTTATAAGATCAATCGACTTACCTGTAAGGAAGATCGATCGGAATTATCCGAGCATCTTCGCCGTCCCTCATTACACTTTGTAGTATACAACTTTTTCCCAATCGGTACAATTTTTAAAGAAGTTATCTAAAAACATTGTGATTCAGCCGACCCTGGCTAGCCGCTCGAGCTTATCGCCTTGATGCGTCATTACAATTTTGGTTCGTGCGATTTTTGATTACATTGCATTTGGGGTGAAAGGGAGAAGGTAAAGACTGGGTGGGTTTGTAATGAGGGACGGCGAAGATGCTCGGATAATTCCGATCGATCTTCCTTACAGGTAAGTCGATTGATCTTGTAATTATCCTTCGCATCTTCGCCGTCCCTCATTACACTTTGTAGATGTTTAAAGTATTTGCGATGTAATCTACATTAACTGAAAATTGCGAGTTTTCTGTAGTCCTAGATTTGTAAGGCCCTTTTTATAAACTAAAATTCAAATTTATAACCATTAGATTTAATAACACACATTATGAAGGTACATATATCATGTTTAAGCTTAACTGATATTAACCATTAATTTATTTTTAATACTATAACAATATTCTTATGTAATATGATAACAAGTTGGTAAGTAAGTTATAATTGTAGCTCCATATTTATATGATTCTATAGAAATTATGGTTCAGTAAACAATATGCAAATCCAGTGGGATTATCCACGCCAAGTTTGTTATAGAATTTTGAGAATACTTTTGATTTTTCTGTCGAGCCAGCTGTCTTTCTGAATGGTTTGTAATGTAACTCCAATTCTTTGAGCTGCTGAAGTTGCCCCGTGTCGCGTGCTGTGTACTCCAAAGATTTCCGTGTTTATACTGCTGGCTCTTAGTATTAACTTGACCCATCTGCTAATGGTTTGACTGCTGTCTGGGTGATAAGGCTTTTTGTGAGTGAGTATTACATTTTCTTTGGTTTTGCTACTTGTGGTATCAATTGCATCTGCAAATGCAACGATCTATTAGCATATTTACAGTATCTGTGAATGCCGTAATTTCTGTTTTTGAACAGAAAAAATAGGTATGTTCACTAGCTGCAACTGCAATTGCAGACAGTGGAGGGTACGATCGATTGTATCTGCCAATACAACGAACTATTCACCTTTTATTGACTGGTAGCACCCTTTTTTCTTTTGTGCGTTCTATGTAAGTCTCTAATAGTGTGGCTATACATAGTTCAGGTTGATTGGTAAAATAAGGTAATATCAAATTAGGTTGAAGCCTGTTTAAGCCACCTGCTTTTATTTTATCCGGGAATCTGATTTCAATTATGTATTCATATTTAAAAATATTGTCTATTTTTACTTCCGGGTTGTCAGTGTGCCGGTGTGCCGTTATTAGTATTAAGAGTGTTACTAGCTTTAAAGTTAGATTTGTAGATTTAAGGATTCGTGAAGGTACATGCTCTTTAAGAACTGTAGAACTGGGTAGGAATCCCAAGTAAGTAATTGAGTACTTTGGATTTGGGGGTCTTATGTTAAATGTTCCATTGAGAATCCCTTTTATAACCGCTTCGTCTTTTGTTTAATATTCAATATTGGAGAAAGTGCAGATTTGTGTGAGTTCATGGTAGAGTAGGATGACTCCGAAGACAATTGAATGGTTAGGAGCTCAATAAGTTTACGGTTTTGGTATATATTTGTTGGTGCTTACAAAACCAGAAATTCCCCTATTTATTATAAGTATTTCCGTATTGTTTGAGGGCGCTATCTGTCAATGATTAAATAATCACTTTTATCGCTTCATGAGGTACGCTTTATTATAGAAAGGCTCTCCTGCAATGGGGAAGTTTCATAAAAAAAAATTTTTTTTAATTTTTTTTTTATTTTTTATTATTTTTTTTTTATTTTTTTTTTATTATTATTTTTTTTTTTATTATTATTGCTGATTTTGACAGCCCATGAAAAATAAGTGAACACGTGTTTTTCTTTTTTCTATAAGCCAAAAAATGAGGCAGATACAACGCCTTGAGATGTGCTTATGACGTCACAATACACATGAATTGTTACGTCACACCATGCATAGTATATTTATATATACAAAACTAAAAACTGGTATAGCTCTTGTAATATTCATCTTAGTGGAAATAAAAAATACGTATCGATTTCTTTTTCACTCTTCTATAGTTTGCAATAAAAAATAATCAGTTTAATTTCTCAGGAGACTTCCTAATTTCCCTACAGCCAGGGAAATTTTCTTCCACAATGGTTGTTTCTCTCTGCAAGGAGATGTGAGTAGGTATTTTTCAGGGTAAAAGATAATAGACTGTTCTGCCAGTAGGTCCCTTTTCTCTTGTGTAGCCCCGAAAAATGAGCATTGTTGCGCGGGAATAACTACGCTTTTTTCAGAATTTATATAAAACCTAAATCTTGTAATGTTTGTGTAATTTAATTTATACTTTTAAGCTCTCTTTTGAATTACCAATAACTAGCCAATCGACTAAGTAGAGTACAGTTTTTATACCCTTTAATTTTACATATCTTACAACTGGTT
>MU192053.1:0-24434 GCA_016904865.1 Pissodes strobi
TATATTATATGAGAAGATTGGATCAGCAGAAACAACTACATATATAGGTTCTAGTGGGTGAAAAGCCCACACACGTTCCTCTGATGAGTCCCGAAAGGACGAAACTATCTGTGGTAGGATTTTCAGGAGTCTCACTCTTGTCGTGGTATTTTCATCGTGGACATGGAGCATTGAGCTTGATGTGATTTAAGACATGTCTCCAATCAGGAATTGGGATATTCCTGACATTGCTCTGGGTGTAGTGTAACCATTACATTGCATGTTTATCCCCAGAGAAAACGGAATCAGCAGTATGATTCAATGCCGGTAGGGGTATTAGCTCTCGGAGTAGTTGTTTCTGCTGATCCAATCTTCTCACATATAGCCCAACACGGGGCTTGTCCAGACGATGGAGCATTCTCGGTTCAAGTGACGGCTGGTGAATGTCTTATCTCAGGTAGGTGCATCAGGGTATCGATAACATCATAGATAGGCAGGTTCTAGTGGGTGAAAAGCTCACACACGTTCCTCTGATGAGTCCCGAAAGGACGAAACTATCTGTGGTAGGATTTTCAGGAGTCTCACTCTTGTCGTGGTCTTTTCAGTATGGTCAGCAAACAGTTGTAATCCACACTTTTTCAAAGCCTTAACAATATCACTTATATATAGAATAAAGCAAGTAGGTCCCAACACAGTTTCTTGTGGTACACTATAGGTTGTTTTTGTAGCAGTTGAGATATTACCATATTTTGTTACTTGGGTCCGATCGGGTAAGTACTCCTAAAACCATATGAGAATGCAAGGTCCGAAACCTTATTTTTCCATTTTGTACAGAAGCAACTGCCTGTGTATTGTCTCGAAGGTTCACCTTAAAATCCAAGAAAACTACTTCAACAAAGTGACCCCCTACAAAGCCGCTTTCCAGTTAAACGACGCAGTTTGTAAAGCACTTTCAATCGCATTTTTATGTCTAAAGCCCGGTTGACACAATATTAGTGACTTCAATATATTTTCACATTTGATCATCGACACATATTCAAGGAGTTTCTTATACGGCCGTACAATGTTGGTGGGTGTAAATTCTTCGCAATTTATAGGACCCATAACTTTCTCAATTGGAATAACTGTACTGTTCTTCCAATGTCTTGAACAAATTCCATTATCTAAACTGCTATTAATTACAGTCCGAGAGGCGACTGTCATAATAGTGTGGTGTCTGAACTGTCTGGATTTTGCATAATAAAAAATATTGTTTAGCTGGGCCGAATAAGAAACCGTTAGTCGGCCGAGGCTGGCCTTGTTCAGTAATTGATAATTATGCTAATCGTCGAGAGAAATAAGATGCCTAGGTACCGTCACATAACTGTTTTTGTCGGCCGACCGGGAAAATCTTAAACAAAACATTGGCGTCTTTAAAAAAAAGGCCGACGTGACAGTTCCGTCAGGGAGGCTAGCCATCATAAATGGAATTTTGGAATTGGTCGGCAGAGTACCTCGGGCAGGGTAGGATTCGGCCGACTTGGCGATTTTTCAACCTCTAGGGTCTAGCTATCGATTGATCGCGAAAAAACACGAGTTATGTGATGGTACCTAGGCATATCATTTCTCTCGACAATTAGCATAAGTATCAATTAACTGGACAAGACCAGCCTCGGCCGACCAACGGTTTCTCATTCGGCCCAACTAAACATTATTTTTTTATCATGTAAAATCCAGACAGTTCAGATACCACACTATTATGACAGTCGCCTCTCGGACTATTAGGTTGAGAAATTTATCACCAATGGTTTGTGACGTACCAGCTTTCATTTTGCATCGAATCAAGTTTTAATGGTTAATATAGGACTTTATTGACAAAATTGTGCAACTATTATTAATTATTCGCCATAATGTGCAAAAATCAAATTATCGATCCAGACGAAATCATTTCTATTCGTGGTGACCTCTACCGCCCGGTCGATGAAATGTTGAGAGTGAATTGCAGTTGCCTTCTCCCGGGAATTCAAAACCGATATTGGCTAGGTTATCTTTGGAGCAGTTTTCTGTAGCGATTTGACGCGTACCAGGCGTACCAATCCGAAACGTGGGTTGTCGTTTGGGGACTTTTTTTTGAGATCACGAAAATTGGCATTTACTTTTGCAAGTTTCTTTAATAAATGACGGGTCGAATGGGTTTTTCCTTTTAGCTGGGTCGAGTAATTAATTAAGATAGGCTTTGGTACATTGAAGTTCTGCGTTTTTCTTTTCAAAAGCGCTTTGGATACATTGTTGGATGTGACAAGTCATGACCACGTGACGTGTGGCTGTATCTCTATTGGTCAGTCGTAATTTTTGTAGTGGGGATTTTAGAGGAAGCGCCTTTGCTTCCGGGAAGTTTCAAGGAGGTCACTCTACGTCGGTTCACCCGAGTTCACCGTTTAAAGAAGTGTGGTCGGATGGAAACTTTAGTCGATTACCATTAGCGGGATTTTCCAGCCGACCCAGTTTTATTGTAAGTTTCAGGCCTTATTTGCCTTTTCTTTGGTAGTTGTTTGTTTGTGCCTGGAACTCACTCCGTAACGGGATTTAATACTGCGAATGTCGCCATTTTTGGACGCCGTGAGTGAATTTTAATTGCGTGTTAGTTTCTTTACAGAGGCCTTCCCATCCACGAGGTAGCTGAGCGTTCCAACGATCTAGTTGAATAGCAACACTTTACAGGTAATTTTTTTATTCTCTGATTTTCCCTTGATATTTTCTTCTAATTGTTCTGAATTTAAATGCTCTTCGGTCATGACTTACATGCGGAATCTTGAATATTTTGACGTTCTACAGGGTTCGACCTGCATGGTTTTATCTAGGAGTCTTCTCAGCTCAGTCCCTAGGCCACGCCTAACTGGTCAAGCTTTCCCTCTGGTCTCTGGATTGTGACTTGCTCCGGATACCGGTAGAGTCCTTCTTAATCAGAAGAAGTGCATGGTTTCTTTCCTCCCAGAAAACCTTCGAGAAGCCATCATCTGGTTGTGAGCGTATCTTACCTTTATTATTATTATTATTATTATTATTATGATTATTATTATTATTATTATCTTTTCCTTTCTCTCTATTTTCTCTATCTATATTATATACGCCTAATCATAACTTTCTTTGCTCTGGTTATTAAGCCCGAAATCTAACTTAGTTTATCTTATTAATGAAGATACGTTAAAACCGCTAGTTTCTTTGCTCAAGATCTAAGCTTTAACTTACTCTATTTTTGCAATTAAGATAATTTCTTTGATCCGATTAATAGGTTGAAATCTAAAATTTAACTTATTTTATTCTTGTCAATTAATATAATTTTAACTAGCCGAGAGAGGCTCATAGTTTAATTAGACTTCGGAAAATAAATCGGGTATAATTTTATGAAATTTAGCTAATTCCGTCTAATATAAAGGAGGCCCAAGTTTGAATGGTGCTCTAAAATTTAATTGATTTTATGTAACTTGGAATAGGTCCGATTGTGGTCCGATTTGAGAGATCAAATATTTTATGTACTGCTCCGTCGCGTCAAACTACGTTGCTATTTTCCATGCGCTTGAATATCGAAGTTAGGTGCCTGTGATAGGAAGCACTCGTGGCATTACTTATTGGCGGATTTAGGGTTGTATATATTTATTTTTGGGTCTAGTTTTCAAACCTCTAAGAAGAGTGCCTTTATGGTCAAAATAGAGATTTTGTTAATAATTGATTAACGACGACAGCGCTTAATCTTCCGAGTTGATCTCTAGTTTGCCATTCAAAGCATTACTTGTTATTGACGTACCTAGTTATAGCTATTATATAAGTAGTTTGTAGAGCGGCACATGTGACAAATCATGTTTTGAGCACCACTAATAAACAATTTAATGAGGGTCTTTTATTTATGTTAATTGAACTTAGTGATCTTTAAAGTAAGAACGTAAATTTATATTCTTAATTAGTTTGTTTTTTTTCTAACGCTGGTTATATTGCGTAACATTTCTCTTTGAACCCCGTTTAGTCACCATAAGGCAATCACATCGAATATTTGAGTGAGCAAAGTAACTTAATTACTATTATTGTAGTTTTTTTCCTTATCTATCGACTAATCATATCGGGCTTTTATTTCAGCAAAATAATTTGATTAATAATTGTGATTCTTTTCCCCTAACCACCAAATAAAATTTCTGACTTTAAGAACAATAGTCAATACTAGTCGTATTATTAAGCGAAAGCGGTATAGAGTACTGGACACAATTTAGTACATTCTCTTTTCTATTTAACTGGAAAAATTATCCTTATTTTTTCTACTGGATTTATTAAGTAATAAACCGACTTTTTATTTGCGGAATTTACCTGTGTTATTTTATTATTCGATTACCTAACTACCTACCTGTGCTTCGGAAGGGAAGAGAAAAGAAAATAGACAGTAAGTACAGTTGATTTAGTTTACTTGCGCTCTATGTTTGAAACGTTTTGGCTGAATTGACTTACCATAACTGCGACAGTTTATTATTGCCTTTATCATTGATTTAATATTTAGGTTTTTTTTTTGCGTCTTACTTTTCAATTTTTAACACTGCCTTTCATAAATAAATTAACACTTGGTTGTTTTTTTTTCCAATTCTTAGTACTAATTAAATTCTTACCGTTCAAATTAACTTTATTTTGAATTTATTTAAATAATTTTCTTTTACAATGAATAGTTTCGGCGGTAGGATCCTTGGGAAACATCGTTGAATAATAATACTAGGGATAATTAGTACACTGCTTTTAGATGTTTCAAAATAATTTAATGAGATATTTTTCTCTACATATTTTTCGGCTTGACGAGGCGTTTATCAAGAGCAGGTAGTTGGTCGTTCGTATTTAAAACGTCTGTTTTTTGTGACTTTTGGATTGCTGGGTACTCCAAAAGGTTCAGCCTTCTGCTTTTTGATTCCGTGTGTAAACACACGTAAGTTTTTTCTGAGGGTTTTTTCCCTTTTTTGTCCTTGTTTCGTTTTGATCTATATTTTGTATACATTTTATAAAGCGTTCTCAATAAGAAATGTTACCTGTATACCTGCAATATTTTTTCAACAATAAAGCACTTTAAATAAGACAATAGGGTTTAATCCCATAATTCATCTGAAGCATCAGAAAACAAACTTGAATTTTTAGATTCAAGGCCATTTCGCACAAGATGTTTCTATAAATCAATACTTATTATTTACACTGTTTTTCCAAATATAGGTAGGTACTTGGGTTGTAATGGCCCTAATGATTATAACTCTGTTTAATGTTAGTAGGCAGGTAAGTAATACTTAAAATGCCAATTAATGGAACATAAGATATAATATATTAAGTAGGTATCAAGAATAGTTTACCGATCAACAAAAATGTTTGACAATGGGCGGAGCCAATTCACCAATATTGGAGGAGATTTGTAAACTCATTGCTATTCGAGATGCTTAAACTTTTTTTTGAACGACCATTATACTTATGTAGATACTAAATAAATCAAATTTCATGAGTATTTTTAATATGGACAAGTGTATTGTCTTGTAGCTATAACAAACTTTTAACAATGTTTCGTCCTTATATTTCTTAATTTCACATTATTGTCAAATGAGTGTGACATATACACAAAGCACTTCAAAACTGTAATAAAATATATTTAATATCTTACGCTTTTTACAATTATAACGATTTCTTAAATTGTGATGTTAGTGATTAGGACTTTGTCTAATATGTTGTGATGTGGAGTTTACTCTTTCGTGTATAGAAATAGTTTATTTTAAATCTTTAAATTTGGTATATGTATTTGTAATTTGTTGTGTCCTTCCCAACTAATGGCCCATGGCTTTTAGCTTTTATCTATTTGGAATTTCTATTAACAATTGTGAACATATTTTACTGACAATATTGACGATTGTAAAGGTATTTTGTACTTATAATTAATACATTATTCTTATTCTAAATTAAGTAAATTACTTGGTAATTTTTTAGAGATTGACGATTTTGGCGTTTTCCCCTCAGAAACAAATTCATTGAGTGTTTTTACGTCATTTTTAAATAGCACCCCAGAGGGGATCAAATTCACAAACAAATGTGAAAGTATCACACTGGTTTTTCAAAATGGGAGATCTGTTCGAAATAAGAAACATGGAATTGAGTCTTTTTTAGCTGACAAAAATATCAACATACTCTGCAACTGTGAGCATTGCCATTGGCTTGATGAGAGTTAATCAGGAGAGGATGGATTTTAAAATACCGGGGTTAGTATTGGGCTCTTTGTTTTGTCAGAAAGAACCAAGGGGTGGGGGGGTGTAGAGTCGCTATACTGGTGAATCTTGCTATTGAACACACGGACATTCCCAGAATCTCTTGAGTTGTGGAAAAAATATGTTCTCATGCATCAAACCTTAATACATATATATAATATATGTTTATAGATCGCCCTCAGGTGACCATGTCACATCTAACAGAGGTCATAGATAATGTGGGATATGATAGAAGGCTATTAATAGCAACATGATTTTAATGTACTGTTTGGTACAGATCAGAGAAAGGCCATTTCTGTATTTGATATGCTTGAATTCTATGGATTTGAGGCGGCAGTGACTGCCGAGACACGAGGTAGGAACTGTCTTAATAACACTTTTACAAATTTTTACAGCCCTTGTTACGGTAATTTTAACAATTCGGTAACATCAGGTTTTTCCGAGATTGCTTTTATTTATTTTTGGTTTGAACTAATAACTTTTCATCTTCAACGTGCTTTGAATTACTGTCTGAACCGACCTGGTAGTAACAGTGTGGAAAATTCCGCATTAAATAATACGAAAATATTAATAAATATGTTGCCCATCAAGTTCACTTAAAACTAATTTTTGTCTCTTAAATATACCAGTCGATAATTATCTCGTTAATATAAAATGAAAATTAATATTATGGGTTGAATCTACGTAAATACAGAAGTAGAATATTTTATTTAAAAATTGATAAATAATTTCAAATATGCAGATCATATTTTATGCTTAAAACCGGTTGCTTCGTACGGTGGAAAAAGCTGAGATATTTGTGACGACTGCGCGCGGTGCAATTTTTTTGAGATGTGATTCTGGTGGAAGGTTGGTCTAGATTTTAAAAGCTATCTTGTACCGACGACCAGTGTGAGAGGTTGTGAGAAGGTAGGGCTTGACTTTTTCTTTATTTTTTTTTGCGTTATTTGATCTTATTTCTAGTTTCCTATATCGTAGGGTCTGTAGGCAGAATAAAGCTGCTAAGCGTGCGAATCTCTGATATCTGCCTATTAATAAGCTCGTGAATATCTGATATTTGGCTACTATCGTTTCGCATACCACGTTGTCTTTTGCCGTGTGTATGTTTGTGCCTGTAGGGCATGTGAGATAGTGGTTTTTTGGGCTTAAGGCTCTGGTAAGAGAAAAAAAGGGACTTGATCCTCAAAAGCAGGGGTTATTAAATTTCGGGTTTAGTTCAGCAACCTAACTAAGGAATCGATCAAATTGGCCTATAGGGCTCATATTTAGGTTCTAGTTAGAGGTAGCATTTTTAGAAATTAATAACCAAAACTGTCTATAGTGTGGGAAACTTAGTCTAACTTTCTCTGGTATCGTTATCGGGTGTTATGAGTTATATGGGGAATCAGAGTTAAGCTTAGTTAGTTATTGTTCGGCCTATAGAAGCATTTTATCGTCATTCGTTATTTAAAGAGCCCCTTCTCAAGCCCTTTTCGACCGTGGTCGGTACAAGATCATAATTGTTTGTTTGTTTTATTTCTCTATTTCTATCTAAATTTGTTGTTACCTTTGTTTTTGAATTAAACTGATTTTTGAGTTAGAAAATAGCTTTCAGGCAATAATTGAATTGAATAATTGTCATTACCTTTATTTTGAATTGAATTGATTTTTGAGTTGAAAGGTAGCTTTCAGAAAATAATTGCATTCTGATTATCTGTTTGAATGTATCGATCTCGATGATTACCTGATTACTGTAATTGTTTTTTTATTGAAATATTGTTCATCACAATCTTTATCAGCTTAAATAGCTAGTTATTTTATTTATTACTGTTAATCAGGTCACTGTTTAATTTAAAACCGTAGTTATTGTCCATGGTCTAAACAATTCTGCGCAAATTGGTGGAGGCATATTTGATTAAATTAAATTAAATTTTTCTCCAGCGTGTTTTGGCATCTTTCAGCATTGTTAATTGAGAAATAGTATATTATTTTATATGGAGGAAAAGTAATACTTTTCATGGCGCGCTCGTGTTTAACAGCCGAACGGAGTGAGGCTGGTAATAGAGAGCAAGCCATGAGAAGTATCTTTTCCTCCAAATAAAATATGCTGTTTTTTCTTCAAATGTCGACAAATTAATGCAAAAAGTCTCTTTTTAATAGTAATAATAATTATTATTAAAGATAAGTGGGTTCGCAAGGCGGCTTAGACCGGTGCGGTGTCGGTGAATAGGCTCAGGTTGTTGCTATAGTAATGTGACATAAAGCTGTCAGTGGACACTGTCAACAATAATTATATTTTTAAAATTGCGTTTTCGATTGCGTTTTAATTCCGTATTGATAAGCAGTTATTGGGTAAGTTCGATTAAATAATAACCAATTTGTTCCTAAATTAATGATTTTTAGAAATGCAGTCACACATTGAGTGATAAATAGAAATTTTAGTTTAATAACTCTTGAGTTGTTGACGCTTATTTTGATGTTTGTTTGTATTGCATCTATGTTGCTATGATAACACTTTTACCTCCGCCGGCGGAAAAGTGAAAAGTAAAGCTCCGGCGGAGGAAAAACGAAACTTCACTGCCGCCTACACAGTCGAGTAATGACGGATTTACTGACGTTTGAAGAAAAAATTATTTGTAGTTATCTCTTGCCAAGTTCTGTAGTAAAAGCCTAAGCTTAGACAGGCAACGCTCTCCGCCAAATTGAAACAGAGTTGATAATAATATTCTTGGTGAACTCTTTAACTGCCTTGTACTGTTTTTTTTTTCATGCTACTGAGTTCACACGCACTCGGCCTTACCAGGACAGCTTCCAGTGACGTCACAGGACAGATCCTAGGCTACAGCAATTTCCAGTAACCCTCTCCAGGAAGCTCGGAGGAACCACAAGGTGATTAAAGTGTAGATGTCAACAAGGTAATTCCACAGAATTAACATTTATTTTTGTTGGAGGGAAATAGAATAAAAATTGTTTATTTGAAATTTCTAAACTTTTATTTTGCGCTGTATAATCACTACTTCACTCGAAAATAATTTTTAATTATCATGCTCCGGACCTATACACCCTGAGTATCTTTCAGTTTATCTTTTTAATAAATTAAAGTAAAAATTTAAAGAAAAGTGCATTTATAGTTTATAGTAACAAATTGGCTTTTTATTTGAATTATAGTAATTATAATGAGGCAATTGAAATTATATCTTAACAAATCAAAGTTTATCTTAACTAATTGCATTTTATCTTAACAAATTGCCTTATTTTGTAACACCCTTTCGAGAAAGTAAGCATATATGATAACAATCTTTCCGACCATAACTATATCCAATTTAAATTTAATGTAAATTGTTTTTCAAACAGCCACAAAACAACATCTAAATATCTCAAACCAATAACTGAGAAGGGAAAAACCACATTTATAACAGACAATAATAACTCTGTAAACGAAAAATGTCAGCTTTTCTGTAATAAAATCAAAGGAGCTTTTGAAAGCGCATTTCCTGAGAAAAATACAAAATAAAACAGTCACAACAGTTTTTCCATGGTTTAATATCCACTAAAACAGAGTTTTATCCACAATACCGAAACAGAATATTTGCACTCGACGCGCGTTTCGCTAACCATGTTAGCTTCATCAGGAGATGATTAAAACTAAAATTAAAATCTACTACTAACCCAACTCCCTTTTATACTACTGTTTGCTTAATCAAGCGGAACTAAAAAGAACCAATCCTGGGATCCCGCTAGTCACGCTTGATCAACCAATGCAATGGACTATACGGAATAGGCCCTCTATATCTATTTAAGCTATTCTTACATTTAATAATTTCCATACTTTCATATGCGTCTAATAATCTCCTATCAGTTATATTATGAACTAATTTTAAATTTTTAATTGTTATTCTATGATTATTATCAAAAGCATGCTCGGCAACACTTGATTTTTCTGTTCTACCATACTTTAAATGAGCTATATGTTCTTTGAATCTCGTCTGTATAGATCTTCTAGTTTGCCCAACATATTTTTGGATACAATCCATACATCCAATTTCATATATTCCACTTCTTTCTAATATTTCAATTTTGGCCTTTGGACCACCTAATAATTTCTTAATGTTAAACTGAATCTGGTATACTAATTTTAAACCTACTTCCTTAAAAAAATTTTGGAGTTCTCCAGTATACTGAGGATTATACGGTATCGAAACGTATTTTGTATTTTCATCCTGATTAACGAAAGAAGTGGAATTACGAATGGTCTTTCTAAACAAATGCCTATTAATTAGTTTATTTATTAAGTTAGTATTAAACCATTAACTTTCGCTATATTCCTAATCGTTTCCTTGTCATTATTAAATCTTTCTCTGCTAAGAGGAAAGTTAACCAAACGGTGTACTAAAAAATGAAAGCTGGCCATTTTATGTTGGTCGCAAGGATATTCCTAATGACTCCTTCCACTGCGACCCACATAAAATGGCCAGCTTTCATTTTTTAGTACACCGTTTGGTTAACTTTCCTCTTAGCAGAGAAAGATTTAATAATGAAAAGGAAACGATTAGGAATATAGCGAAAGTTAATGGTTTTAATACTAACTTAATAAATAAACTAATTAATAGGCATTTGTTTAGAAAGACCATTCGTAATTCCACTTCTTTCGTTAATCAGGATGAAAATACAAAATACGTTTCGATACCGTATAATCCTCAGTATACTAGAGGACTCCAAAAATTTTTTAAGGAAGTAGGTTTAAAATTAGTATACCAGACTCAGTTTAACATTAAGAAATTATTAGGTGGTCCAAAGGACAAAATTGAAATATTAGAAAGAAGTGGAATATATGAAATTAGATGTATGGATTGTAACCAAAAATATGTTGGGCAAACTAGAAGATCTATACAGACGAGATTCAAAGAACATATAGCTCATTTAAAGTATGGTAGAACAGAAAAATCAAGTGTTGCCGAGCATGCTTTTGATAATAATTATAGAATAACAATTAAAAATTTAAAATTAATTCATAATATAACTGATAGGAGATTATTAGACGCATATGAAAGTATGGAAATTATTAAATGTAAGAATAGTTTAAATAGAGATAGAGGGCCTATTCCGTATAGTCCATTGCATTGGTTGATCAAGCGTGACTAGCGGGATCCCAGGATTGGTTCTTTTTAGTTCCGCTTGATTAAGCAAACAGTAGTATAAAAGGGAGTTGGGTAGATTTTAATATTAGTTTTAATCATCTCCTGATGAAGCTAACATGGTTAGCGAAACGCGCGTCGAGTGCAAATATTCTGTTTCGGTATTGTGGATAAAACTCTGTTTTAGTGCATGTTGCCGAAGGTTCCAAACCCCAACGTAGTTTAATATCCACCTTCATGAAATGCGTGATCACTTGCAATTTCTCACTGACCTGTGCAAGATCACTAGATTTGCTTATACAAAAAAAAACAATTTTCATAAACAATACATAAATGAAATAAAACGGGCGAAGAAGGAGTATAATAATACCTTTATTTCCGAATCTACCAACAAATCTAAAAGTATCTGGAAAATAATAAAGGCTGTGTATCGCACAAGTTGCTCATCAAAAAACTTCATCTTTATAATTTTGGTCTTGGCTTGAGAGGTGTCGCAGTGGGCCGAGATACTGGTCTGTAAAGTTTTACAACAAGCTTCCAGACTACTTAAAAACATAACCCAGAGGGTGTTCAGGAGCAGGATTCGACAGGCACTCTTAAAGGAGCCTTTATATGACCCAATAGACTTCTTCACTAATGAAATAGTCTTCAATGTTACTTATAATATATTTTACGGGATATTTGCTCTTGGTATTTGTCTGTTAGTTTGGTGTTGTTCCATACTATTTTCAACCTGTTTTAAAATTTTAATAATCTTTAGTGTATTTTAAACTGTTTTTTGAGTGTTGAGTAATCTTAAGAAGTATCTTATTCAATTACTTAATTTTAAGACTTCTTAATATGATGACAATTTTATTGACCTCTGTAAACCTTATTTGGTGCTAGCATGAATAAATAATTTGATTTGATGTCTTACGGGACAGTCAGTGGACCAAATAGGAGTGCTGGGTGGGTTAAAAAAAGTGTATAGAAATAGAAAATATTAAATTTCTACTAATATTTCACTTCGCGCAACCAAACAAAACTCAAGGCATGCCCAAAATGGAAAAAAAACTAAATTGCTACTGACCGAAATTTTGGCCTTTTGCACACCCCTCGTTAAGATTATAGGGTAATTTTTAAGTTCTGACATATCAATTCAGTTTTTTTTTGTTCATTTTGGACATGCCTTGGGTTAGTTTGGATTAGTTTTGTTTGGTTGCGCCCCCGGAGCGAGCGCAGCGAAAGGAGGGCAATGCGCGAAGTGAAATATTAGTAAAAATGTAATATTTTCTATATTTATAATTTTTTTAACCCATCCAGCACCCTTATTCGCTCCACTGTCCCGCAAATATTAGGTTTCCGCAAATAAAAAAACGTCTAAAAATTGCGTAAAAACACTCAATCTATGCGTTTCTGAGGAAAAAAAATACAAAAAGCAAGCCATTACCGCAACTTTACAGTGCTAAAATTCTACTAATATGGCCCGTGAAGCGTCATCCCATCGTCAGAGAGACTCATGTCTATGTGCACCGAATTTTCGATCGTCGGACCTGCCCATCTGGCAGCAGCGCAGTGTTATCATTCTAATATTTCACTTCACTCATGGCCCGCCGCGCCGCTCGCTCGGGGGGCGCAACCAAACAATACTAATCCAAACTAACCCAAGGCATACCCAAAATCAAGAAAAAACAACTTTAAAAATGTATTAATTAGCACATACGCATGCGTGAACTCAAAATGGTGGTACCTAGACGCGAATGTCAGAAAGCTAACAGCTAACCCTTTCGATTTCGAAGGTCATACTCGATGTAAGATTAAGAATATTGTTAGAGTCGACTTTATCAATTTATCAGACTATTTTGAAATATTCGCAAATTTAAATTATTTTAATAAGTATTCTAATGTATGTGCCTCTAACGTCTTGGGAGAAAAAATACGTATAGTAGAATAGCATATGCTGGTGTTAAAAAAGACATAAAATTTTATATTTTTTGGGATCAGGTTGAGATAAGGTAAGTCCTTAATAATGTTTATTTGCGCATAATGCGCATTTTAATTCGTTTTTTTTTTATCATGGGAACCCATAACTGATATTTATATTATACAGGTAGTTTTAAATCATAGACCGTTTATTAAGTTTAATTATGTTGACTACCAACTGACCCAAATTAACCGAAGTTAACAGAAATTATGTCACCCAGGCTTGCGCCTCGTGCAACTTTGTATTGGCTTGAGGCACGATACTCACCCAAACTAAACGAAATGATATGGCTGAGGCTTGCGCGAAGAAAGGCACGGAAGTGCGTGGTGGCTTAAACGAGACGAAACTAATTAAGGTCGTAAGTAACTCAGAGTTGGTTGTAGGTAGCTCGGAGTAGCTTGGACTAGGTCGTAGGTATCGCGGAGTAGGTCGTAAGTATCGCGGCGTGCCTCGGAGCAGGTCGTAACTAGCTCAGAGTAGTTTGGACTAGGTCTTAGGTAGCGCGGACTATAGCTAGGAGTACGTCGTAAGTAGGTCAACTAACCTAAGGAATATACTTAATTCCCAAACTGAACTTATTAGCCACAGTTAAATAATACAATTAACAGCAATAAAGAGTTGGTCAGATTTCTTACTCAGAGAAATGATAATGCCACGCCTGATCACCACAAAATTGGAACCACCCAAGTGAGTGAAGCAGTCAATAGGGCAGTCATGGCTAATAATACCAATAAAACTCAGGAAACCCCCATGTTGTTGGGTGCTGAACAGATCATTAAATGCTCGAATAGAGGTGGTTTGGGACTGGCAGCGGCAGCCAAACAATCCTGGTTCCACGTAGGGAATCCAAGTGGTAACACCACAGCAGATCAATTGAAGGCTCATTTGGAATCCAATAATATACCAACTCAGGTTACTGAGAAACTACTATCTAGAAACGAACACATTGCTTCTTTTAAACTCTCTGTAGAACCTACATATGATTCGTCAATAATGAGACCAGATTTGTGGCCCGAGGGCACAACAGTGAAACCCTTTGTGATCCTGAACAAATCAAGAACTTCTAGATCATTTAACAACCGAAATTTTTTCCAAAGAAACGGAAAGCACCAGAACAATCCTCAAAATCGTACCCAGAATCAGATGTGAGTGCCTATTACCAGAATGTGCGGGGTTTAAGAACCAAATTAAACTTATTAATGTGTTCCCTAGAAATTGAGAACTATGATATTCTTCTTTTCACTGAAACATTTCTGGACGAATCTGTTGCTGATGGTGAGCTTGGTCTAGAAAACTATACAATTTTTAGATGTGATAGATCCAAATCTACTAGTTCACGTACTAGGGGTGGTGGTACACTAATAGCGGTGAATAAGAATTTGCCAGCAATGCAAATAAGATCACATGTAACCAACGTTGAACATGTGTTTGTTTCTATAAGTCTAGGATCTAAAACACTACTTGTTGGGAATGCATATATTCCACCTGCCTCTTCACTAGAAGTCTATGAGGCGTTTATTGAGGCTGTGTCAATGATCCTACAGGATGTTGTGTCGGTCAATAATTGTGATATTATAGTGTGTGGTGACTTTAAACTCCCGGATACATTCTGGTCGAAGGATGAATACTCAATACTCAATAATTTATTCATGTCATATATAAAATATATGTTCACACACGTCAAAAAAAGAAATATATAAAATACTTAATAAAACGTTTTACAAATAAGACTTATCTATGAGTTAATCCAGAATACCTCACTACAACCAAATTACCAACAGATTCAATTAAGTCCAAAGAAAGAACAAAATAAAATGCACAAAAATGCCTAACTAATTAAAATGTTGAAAAAAATATATATATAAAATAAAACATGACTGATAACATTGTAATACACAATAGACATACTAACATTTACAAAGCAATATCACAAAGGGCTAAAATTCGAATCAAAATATTCATTAAAAGAGTAAAAAGCATTTTTAAGTAGGAACATTCTCAGTCTTGTTTTAAAGGAACTTAATGATAAGGACTTTACAACATACGGCAAAACATTAAAAAACTTTATTGCCCAATATCCAGGACCATCCTGACACCTTCGTAGACGCCAATAAGCTGAAAGTTGTGGCGGGTACGTGTTTAATAAGAATGGTTCTCATTATGAGTCCGATACAGATCTACATTCTGCTTTACACACACATATCAAACACTCTAAAATATACACACAAGGCACAGTCATCACATGCATACTTATATAAACCTGCCTGCAGTCATCCCTATAACCCAATCCAGACATCATCCTAATCACCCTTCTCTGCAAGCCAAAAACTCTGTGTATCCCAGCCGAGTGCTCCCCATGACAAAATCCCATAGGAAATATGGGTGTGAAATATAGCGTAATAAGCAGTTCGCAGTATGTCGGCTGAGACACACTGAGTAAGGTATCTCAGAACAAATAGCCCTTTATTGAGTTTCTTCGCCACCGAATCTACATGAATACCCCATTGCAATTTGGGATTTAGGGTCACTCCCAAGAATTTGGCCTCTGTTGACACATTCACTGCATGTTGTGGAAGGTTTCTCAGTTAAAATACCATTTGGGTCGTCTTGTCTGCATTCAGCAAGAGCCGATTTGAACAAAACCAACTCACAGCCCTCTCTTGAGCTGCTCTCAACTCAACCATTGTTTCCTCATAGGTGTCACCAGCATGAAAAACTGTCGTGTCATAGGCAAAGAGGGTATATTTTGCAACACTCTCACTGTATGGTAGATCATTTATTTAAATGAGAAAGAGAATAGGGCCCAGAATGGATCCTTGTGGCACCCCAATGTTAACAACCCTCTCCGCCGACAGCACTCCCGCCACCCGCACCAACTGACAGCTACAGGCAAGGTAGGACTCAATGAGTTTTATACTGTCAGGTTCAAAGTTGTAATGGCTCAGTTTCTTAAGGAAAATTTCATGATCTACACAATCAAAGGCCTTGCTGAGATCGCAGAACAAGACACCACCATATTGCTTTTTCTGGAAGGCCTCAATCACACTGGACACAAGGTTTGATATGCCCATCACTGTGTTTCTGTGTTTTCTAAAACCAAACTGACACTGGAAAAAAGACCATTGGTCTCAAAAAAATTAACTACTCGAGTGGCCATACATTTTCCCATGATTTTAGAAACAATGGGTAGGAGACAGATAGGTTGATAATTTTCCTGTACACCAGGATCACCTTTTTTAAAAACAGGTGTGACAATAGCAGTTTTTAGCACGGCAGGAAAAATATTTTGTGAGTTACCAAAATGTTTATCCTATAGGGTTGTAAAAACTGACAATCCTACAGAGATTGCGGAATTGTTTGCCCGGCACTTTGCATCTGCGTACGTTAACCACTGTGAAAAGAATACTAATTTTACTTATTCCAAAACTACACAATTGTCCTCTTGTAAATTTACAGTCATGGAAGTATTTGATAAATTAGATAAATTAAATAATAATCTAGGACGTGGACCTGATGGCTTAACAGTTCACTTCTTAAAAAATACAAAATTTGTCCTCTCTGATAAAATCTACTCTCTATTTAATTTATCGCTTTCAGTTGGCACTTTCCCTACCAAATGGAAAATATGCTATGTAACCCCCATATTTAAGTCAGGGGATCGAGCTGACGTGCCAAATTATAGGCATTATAAGATCCTTTACACAAATAGTACACTATATAAAAATCGGCCTTTCCCATTGGTCGATCCGCATGGCCCTCCGCTCGCTACGGGGGCTCAAAAAAACGAAACTAACCAGGTGCTAACCCAATCTAACCCAAGACACACCCAAAATCAAGAAAAAAAGCTGTTTAGCAACATAATCTTAAAAAAAAAATAAAAAAAAGCAACGGGGTTCGAACCCGCGTTTTCCAGGTGAGACCCAACGATGTAAACCTCTACACTACGAGAGCTCTTGGTAGAAACTGATTGCTTTACGCAGACATATCGTAATACGAGATGGATCGACCAATAGGAGAGGTCGATTTTTACATAGTGCACTATTTGTGTAAAGGATCTTTAAATGCAAATTATAGGCCTATCAATAAAACTTCTCTTATTTATTGGAGGATTATAAGTGAAAATAGAGCTATTTCAAAAAATAAAAGTCCTGTGAGTCTGGATGATGGCACTGGCGGTACTACAGAAAATCCACATTTAATATCTGTCTTTAATAATTTTTTTCTAGGTATATCAAAAACCTGTCCAACCCCTGAATTTGATCAAATTAAATTGAAGTACCGTGGTCCATCCAGTTTATTTTTGAAGGCTGTGAGTCCTTCAGAGATAAGAGACTTACTGACCCTAACAACGCGGAAGCCTGCAACTGGCATAGATGAACTGCATGGGAAAGCTATAGGTGCAATAAAAAACGAGATCTGTCATCATCTGGCATACCTTATTAATGAATTATTCATGTCAGGAAAGTATCCTGATTTAATTAAGGTATCGAAGTGTATCCCTGTGTTCAAGGGTAAGGGACAGTGGCGTGCACACAATGAAAGCACAAATGCATTGCCTACCCTGATGTTTTGACATTTTTCATATTTTCCATTTAATTTTAATCCCGATAATATAAATTATAATTTTACTAATAAGTATAATCCAAATTTAAAAAGCTTATCTTAAGCGCCAATTAAAATATTAATTATATTATAGAAAAACATCACAGTCTACCACTCATATTACGCTACCTATATTAAACGGAATAATATTCTTACGGCAACCGCTAAAAAGCATTCCATAACAAACCGAAGGCATGCATTTATACCGTCAATACTGGATTTACTATGGAAGCGAAAAGCAGTGCTTGAAAAAAGACAGCCAAATGAAACGTTACATAAAAAGAAAAGAGACAAAGTATGCGAAGATGGTCCGGGCCGACCGACGCGACGCAACGATAAGTGCTGTTGCCAAAATGTGCTCTCTTTAATCAATATTTTGATTTGATAGAGATTCTTTTTTACCAAGGATCATATTGTTATTGTTTTTTTGCGCTTTAGTAATTGGTTTGAAAGCGATTACCGGTTACATCATAACAGGGTTTGGTTAAGAAAGCTTTATTATTTAATAATGTTTAAAATTACAGTACATGGGGCATCCCTAAATTTATTAATATTTCGATATCTGGGTATTAAGAATGCCATGCATTTTTTCGCAAGAAACTGAAACCCGATAATACAACACCGGCATTGGCCAGCCATAAATAAGAATAATCTCAGGTTCCCTTTTCCATGTGCCCTATTCTTGTGTGAGATTGGGATTTGACGCCCTGCGCTTTTAGTTATAGTTTTGAAAGTTTAGTTAGTTTAGTACCTATACAAGGGGTTGTTGTTTTCTTTGTGGGTTAGTTTTGTTGGTTAGAAAGAAAACCTCGATATTTTAATTAAAAAATCCATGACAATAATTAGTGGCTCTGCAGATGTCGTCATAAATTTAAAATGTATTGTTGGCTATGCTTACTCTTTGGCGAAGAAGGAAATTGTAGAGTAAACGTGGGTATATTGATGTAAATAATGTGTCAAATGTTTCATAAAAACAATGCCAGTCCACTAACCATTTACAACGCGTTTTCTTTGCATAGTTTTGGCGAAACTCGAATTGAAAAGGCTTTATGCCTACATTTTTTGGAGCCTCAAAATGGACGTTTTTGGGCGGGGCACCTGAAAAAAAATTCTACCTACGGCGGCGCCTGCAGCGGGCTTATTCCTTCTGTATCATTTTCTATTATGTTGCCTACCCTCTCCTAAATGGCACTGCACGCCACTGGTAAGGGATCAATGAAAGACACCTCTAGTTACAGACCCATATATGTCCAAAGTCAAGTATCAAAAATTTTTGAGCTCTGTTTCTCTAATAGATTACTAGAGTATGTACAAGCTAACAAATACCTCACTGATGGACAACATGGATTCCTGCAATATCCGAATGTCTTGAATATATTTATGATGCACTTAATGGTAAGGAAAAAGCTGTGGGTCTTTTTTATGATCTGAGCCTTGCTCTTGATACCATGAACCATGACTTATTGTTGCAGAAACTGTACGCTACAGTTGTGCGTGGTGTACCATATAGTTGGGTGGCCTCGTATCTGGCTAAAAGAGAGCAGGTTGTTGTGCTAAATGGTGTTAAGTCCTCTGTGGGTCAGGCTGACTTAGGTGTACCGTAGGGGTCAATATTGGGACCTCTTTTCTTCATCTTGTTTATAAATGACATAGTAGAATACTGTGGTGGCCTGGGTCGGGCTGTCTTGTATGTGGATGACACAAACCTCTTGCTTAGAAACCCAGATGAAGATCAACTTTCAAATAATGGCAGTGAAGCATGTAATGATATTGGTATCTATTGTCGCAATAATGGTCTGGATCTGAACGGTTTTTGTGCATTTCTATCAAAAGAATGTTTTTGTGGATCATAGTTTGTTGATTTGGCTTGATGGAAAATCTGTTACTGAAAGACCAACCACCAAGTTTCTTGGCTTATACTTGGATCAAAAGCTTACTTGGGAATGCCACATTTATGCGGTCTGTACTACACTTGGGTCATTGTGTTTTCTTATAAGACAGATTAGAGGTTCAGTCAGTATGGGGGTGCTCAGGTCTGTTTATCATGGACTGGTACAGACAGCTCTGCAATATGGCCTGATGTTCTGGGGGGCATTGGGGCATTTTGACAGGGCATTTATAGCACAAAAGAAAATACTGAGGTGCATGGTGGCAATTTCTCATGATGCTTCCTGCAGAAATGTCTTTAGAGAGCAGGGTATTCTCATATTACCGGGTCTCTACATATTGCAATTGGTTGATTACATCCTTAAGAAGGATTTAGAGAGGAATTGTGATGTTCACCAGCATAATACCCGAAATGCTGAAGAGCTTAGAATGCCTTTCTCTACACTCACAGTAGGACAAAATTTCCCCTTGTATATGGGCATAAAATGCTTAAACAAAGTAAAAGCTAGCCTGGGTGTAGATGTCAACCCGAAGCTGCTCAAATCAAAAACCAGAAGGATCTGGTTATTTTTTATTAAATGCAAGAGTTTTTTGATTTCCAAATTTAGTGATACTGCCACTGCTCAACTTTTAACATCTCCTAAAAGCTAATTTTAGAGACAAATGTGTCTGTTCTTATTTAGTTTTGAGTTTTAGATTGTTATTTCATATGTGCATGTTAGTTATTTTATGGCTTTGTATGCATTCTATTAGTAATTCTCATGGCAATACTGTACACGCCTTTATTATTGGTAAGTACCTTTTTTATCGCTTAGTAGTATAGTATAAATAAATAATAAATAAATAAATGTTTATTTACGGACTTGCCATTTTTACAATAAGTCTCAAGCAAGAACACAGATCATTATTAGGTATATTTACAGGAAAAAAAGTTTTTTATTGTTTTCTTAAAAGTATTTAGCGACATATGAAAACAGTCTAATTCGTAGAGGTTCATACTTCTAGACATTCTTTGCATACGTTTATTCACTGCATAGTTTTGATAATGAAATTCTAAGTGAAACATAGATCTAAGTCTCGTAGCTCTACTTGGAACATCAAAGTACAGTTTTTCTACTAAATTTGGAGATGATATTTGTCCATTAATTAATTTGTAAACAAATGCAAAATTAAGCAGTGTACGCCTTTCCTCCAAGGTAGGTAAATTAAAAGAGATAGTAAGCTATTATATTCAACATCATTTGAAGGTATATTTAATTTATAAGCAATAAATCGAAGGAACTTCTTTTGAACGGGTTCTAACTGATCTTTATGACATTTGTAGTAGGGGGACCATATTTTACTTCCATACTCAAACACTGACCTTATAAGAGAGCAATAAACACTCTTAAAACAATAAATGTTGCCAAATTCTGAAAGACTACGTTTTGCGAAACCAAGAAGCTTGATAGCCTTATTTGAAATAAAATCAAAACTTAAGTGGCAGTCAAAATAAACGCCCAAGTCCTTAAAAATTTTAAGAACCTCCAAAGTGTGGGACCCTATTTGGTATTCAAGTTCACAAAGTTCACAATCTTCGCAGATGACACGACCTTTCTCTGGCACGATTCGGATCTTGACAGACTGAATGAGAATGTGCAGTCAGATCTGTTGAAGATAAAAAGATGGTGTGACGCAAATCTATTAACTTTTAATATAGGGAAAACCAACATTTTAAATTTCAAATGTGTCATGGGGACCGTTTATCTGGAAAATGAACCTATTGCTGCGCCCAGTTTTAACAAGTTCCTGGGTTTATCGATTGACAGCTCGCTTAAATTTGAGAACCACATCTTGTATGTGTGCAGTAAATATCTTCTGGTTGTTATGCCTTGAGAGTTATATCTAATAACTTAAGACTTCTCCATTGCCAGGGCTGCATACGTTGCTCTAATTGAGTCCCACCTTCAATATGGCATTTGTTTTTGGGGCTCTTGTTCTGATTACCCTTTTAATTCAGTTTTTGTGTTGCAAAAAAGAGCAATTCGATATTTATCGGGAGCCAAGGTTCGTGATTCCTGTCGCCCCTTATTTTTGAAACATGCAATCTTGACATTGTCTTGCCTGTTTATTTTGGAAACAGTCTGTCTAATCTTTAGAAAATATAGAAGCGAGTTATCTCTGAATACCCGCCAGACTTATACTCTCAGATTGCCTATCCCCCACTCAGAACAAATTAAAAGTTCCATTATATACGGCGGTAAAAAACTTTTTAATCATCTTCCTATAAAGCTGAGAAGGCTGCAATGTGATAGAGGGTTCAGGAAGCAAACAAAAAAGTTTTTGGTTGATAAGGCATATTACAATTTTAGAGAATTTTATAATGACTCTTTAAATTAAATGTTGTTTTGTCTTGTTTGTTTTTATCTGTTCCATTTGCACTTTTGCGTTGCATTTTGTTTTTTTTTCCTACTTTTTTGTTGCTTTGTGAACTCGTTTTATACTCCTAATCTAGTTTTAGCTTAATTTTAATCTAAATTTTAATAGACCTTTATGAACTTTATATTCTTTGTAAGTTTAAATTCAATTTTTTAATGGTTTTGTCAATAACCTATTGTTATTATGACATTTAAGCAATCTTTTGACTTGACTTGGCTACCATGTACATGGACATGTATAGTTTATCTTGGCATTTGGCCTAAATCAATAGTTATTATAGTGACTGATCGGGCAAATAAGTATGCACATCTAAAATGTGTTTATTTAGTGACGTTTGTTTTTGTTTAATATATTTTTTTAACCATTATGTGTTTTTGTCATATTTTATTTAGTAGGTCCTTTTGAAATTGCCACTTGTTTTTTCATGTATTTGATGCTTCTGCATTGCAGATTATAGAGCTTTGTCAGCAAATACATTGTATTTTGGGCAATAAAGCATGTTTTGAGTTTGAGTTTGAATGTGACTGGCTGTTTACCTCGATAATATGTCATTGCTTTACATTTGTTTAAGTTCAAATTCAAGCCATTGTCAACACACCATCCTGAAAGATTGCTTCAGTCCTCCTGTAATAGAGCACAATCCTGAGTGGAATTTATAAGTTTGTAAATTTTCAAATCATCTGCATAAAGAAGTTTATCACTATCTAAAAAGCAGTTTCTTATATCATTAATAAAGCAATTAAATAGCAAAGGTGACAGATGTCCACCTTGTGGGACACCGGGCGTTACATTAATGGTTGATGATAAACACTGATTCAGCCTTACGACTTGAGTTCTTTGTGTCAGGTAGCTTTCCAGCCAAGCCAATAGTTTTCCATGAAGTCCAGCTTTAGACATCTTCTCCAAAAGAACCACATGATTCACTCTATCAAATGCCTTGGAGAAATCAGTGTAGATCACATCAACCTGACAGTGACTCTCCAAGGCATCCAAGAGGGACTCACTAAGAACCACAAGATTTGTACTCGTTGAGCGACCTGGCACAAATCCGTGCTGCTCTGCCATGAGAGTAGGATTCAACAGAGGTCCCAGTTTGGAGGCTATACTATAGATTCAAAAACCTTTGCAAAGATTGATATTTTTGATATTGCCCGATAATTCTCCACACATTCCTTATTGCCACTCTTATGACTCTTATGAGTTGGAGTAATATAGGAGGTTTTCCAATATTCTGGAAAAATTCCTAAGCTTAGTGACATATTAAATAAACTCAATAAGATAGGACTTAATACAAATCTACAGTTATATACCAAAATGGCTGTTATATTGTCTGGGCCACAGCCCAAATTTTTATTAATGTTATTTATGCTCTGGAATATATCAAACAGAGAAATATCACACATGCTTATACACAATCCCCCATTATAATTATCTGAATTCGGTGTTAGTACATTATTATTAATTTCATAAGATGAACCAAAAAACTTACTAAACAAATTAGCAATAATTAATGGATTATCAGTGGTTGTATCTTCAAACTTCATTGTATTTGGTGAATTAAAGTTTTTATGTTTCTTATTAATAAAATTCCAGAAATCCTTTTTATCATTCATTATGTTCTGCATGTGATTAAGGTTATTTTTATGACACACTATGTAATAGTCTTTACAACTCTGATATAACCTGCGGAAAGCTTCATAATCCTGTTTACACATGCTGAGCTTATATCTTTTATGAGCGGCTTTTCTTTGAAAAATTAGATATTTTAGCTCAGGAGAGTACCATTTAGGGAACTTCGGCTTTTTGGATCTGCATTTTGGCACATAGTTATCTATATAAAAAGACAAGACTTCATAAAAAACACAAACTGACTTATTTATATCGCTCTTATCTAAAATTGAATTCCATCAGCTCTCTTCGCATTTAAGGTATTATTACAAAAAAATAAGGTATCATTACAAGAAATAAGGTCTAAAAACCCACCTTTATGATTAGGTATACCATTTATCTGAAACAGATTATAAAAAGCAAAGTTATCGGCTATACACTGCACTCTGTCTGTAATTGAACGAACAGGTCTTGAACCATAGTCATCATTTACCCACTGTACATTTGGGCGATTAAAATCCGCACATAAAACAACTAAATCATATCCATTTTCCATCAAAATGGATACTACTGTAGGTTTTTTATGTATGTTGTCCAAGGGTAATGAAATAAAAGGTC
>MU192054.1:0-17051 GCA_016904865.1 Pissodes strobi
ATTTTCAACACCCTGTATCTCAAAAATAAGGCGGACCTATGTTCATATGACATTTTCTTCTTAAAATCACTGAAAGATTATCACCCTTAAGATTAGCATTCAATTCTGAAACACCCTGTATAGTATTTTGGCAGTTTTACGTGTACGAATAGACAGCTTTGCTTTTGACGCTCGTTTAGATAATTCAAATCAATATGAGTTTTTATATGTTCATATGTCATTTACTTTAATTAAATACGTATGTAGATACTGAAATCTCAGAAAACGGTTTGAATCTGGAAAAATAAGTCAGAATCGGAAAAGATTGATATTTTCTAGTGATTAGTAGCAGTTTCTGTCGGTTTTTAGATCGATTTTAAAGTGTCATTTTGAGAATATCGGTGCGTATAGTTTTTGTGCTAAGTAAATATAGATGTCATTTAAAACAATTTAAAGCTGAGAAAATAGGCCAGCGCCAGGATCAGAGAATTTGGAAATTTCTCAAGCAAAAGTAGCGCACTTTTGATATTTCAAGGAAACATTTTACTTTAAACATTAAATTCTATATGGCTTTGTGGTACGTAATTTCAAAATACTTCAAATGAAATTATTCAGCTTATTTCTATCGTCTTTGTTTTCTACAATAATTATTTAGATATCGAACACCGTATTAAGTGTTATTTGATATTGAAGTGAAATCTTCTTTAAGCGTGTTCAGAACACTTTTTCCTAGGTCAGGAGAGATAACCAACGCGTTGGTGCTGGGCGCAAAAGTTAATCTCATATTTCAGTTACCATAAACCTATTGTTTCATTCTTAAGGCCATAACTTTAAACTCCGATTAGTGAATATTAAATTAGTCATTGTTTTAGCACATTATATATTAA
Organism: Pissodes strobi; assembly: GCA_016904865.1. Classification (NCBI taxonomy): domain Eukaryota; kingdom Metazoa; phylum Arthropoda; class Insecta; order Coleoptera; family Curculionidae; genus Pissodes; species Pissodes strobi. The sequence goes on from MU192054.1 coordinate 867, forward strand.
TGTCCTACTGATATTGACATATTGAGGATACTGATTAATTTAGCTAGCTATCGGAGTTCAAGGTAGTTACCCTTAAAGTCTGATTGAAATCAAAGTTTACCCGAGCAATTGATACACAATTATAATTGTATATATTATAAACATTATTACCACTTTGTGAATATAGAATAGAAAAAAAAATGTATATTTCCTAATATTAATCTCGCCTTGTTGAAGTTTTCACTTTTCTCATTTTTTTTTGTTAATTTACGAAATAAAAGTATATTTTGGATGCCTGGATAATAAAGAATTGCTCCTGGCCATTAATATGAAATATACTCACACCATTTTATTTCCAGTATTATTTTTAAACAAACCCAAAAACCAAGCCAATTCGACCAAACTAGCCTACTCAATTTCCTTTAGCTCAAATCATTTAAAAAGAAATGTGCCAGTCTGCTAGTACTCGAGCGAGACACTGATGTGTAAACATATCCTATATCGACATTGAGCAGCCTTCATAAAATCACTGCGCATGGTTATGATGTCCCAGCCGTTTACACATTTCCGTCCCCATCCGCTTGAACATTTCCGTCCCATTTGCCTATATTTATCCTCATATCGCCGCGTAAGATGTTTACACATCAAAAAACAAGATTAAATGTTCTCTCTGCAAGCTTTCAGAAACATTGTATTGCATATATTTTTGATGTGTAAACATCTCACGCGGCGATATGAGGATAAATATCGGCAAATGCGGATGGGGACGGAAATGTGTAAACGGCTGTGACATCATAACCATGCGCATTGATTTTACGAGGGCTGCTCAAATATTTGTGCATGCCGATATAAAATATGTTTACTGGTCGGGATAAACAAGTGATTTTATTATTGTTTAATACCATAAAGAAAGGTGTGGTATCTTAATTAGCCACTTTTAATGAACTGTATTGCTATAGGGTAGTGAGAGGAATTGAAACATATATTCGGTTTAATTTGCTTTAATAATGCAGGTGTAAATTGCATTTGAATATTGTAGATATAAATAAACAGCGTTTTCTATGTTAAATAGAAATTATATATGTACAATTTTTAGAATAATTGCAGGCATTCGTCCATTCAAGCAATATTACAAAAGGTTTCTTAAAATTAGAAATATCTACTAAAAAGTCATAATTGTTTGATTTAAAAATGGGTTTTTTATCTTTCTTATTTTAATACTTTTCGTTCTTCAACTTAGCAACTTTCACACAGCGTACCTTTCGCCTTGACTGCTTTCCTGTCTTCAACGGGGAGAGATTTTACTTATAGTGCAGGCTCCAATGGGTTCCTCGTTTGCAAAATCTGCAGACCGCAATCTGTTTTGTGATTTGTGTATCTGAGACCTTTGTCTGTATAAAAAAGCATGTTGCCGCGCGCGCGCATGGTGCGATTACCGTTTCGCCCCCCCACTATTTTACCTCCCGCATAAACTAAAAAAGTTAGGTTGCCGAGGAATGTGGTATCGCAGAAAAAATTATTCATAACATCTGACGACTGATTTGGGTTCTTAAGACAGTACCTTATCGTCGGAAACAAAGTCCCCAAAAATCCCCGCATTGGAAAATTTACAAGAGCCAATGGAGATATTACGATTTTAATGTAAACTACTAGAAAGTGAAATTGGCGTTCACGGCTCCAAGAAGTAATGGTTCAAACGTATTTTTTTTTTAAGAAAAAGTAATTTTTCAACCCGGAAATGATAATTTTTCCCAATCGGGAAAATTCTCCGGAAATGGCTAAAAAACTCCGCAAAATGGGCATAACTGATCAGTTTTCACGCTGACGCGCATCTTGTGACCGTGTGCGTGTGAAGGCACGTGCACTGGCCTTTGCGCGAAGGTGCGCGTGCGGTTTTAAAGGAAATGAAAATGGGATAATTGAGTTATTTAAAGAGAAATAAGGGCAGATCAGCCCTTGAAAATATTTAATCAGTAGGTATAAATATTCATATTAAATATAACAGTACCACTTAATATTTAAAAGATATGTGGACATACATTTTCCTGAAACAGTAGTATAAAAGCATGTATGTACAGTTAGATCAGTATGGCTAGAAATACCATGACTTGACAATTTCACAATTAATTATGAAATAAAAAAAATTAAATTACTCTAAACGCCATCTGGGTCGTCGGGGTCTTCTTCATTATGAAGCAATTCTGCATGAACACTCTCCACTACTGTGTTCAATCCCCTCGGACCGGCATCCACATGAATTTCTACATCTGAACTTCCACGCACACCTAATTAAGCTCAAGAGACTCGACAGGGCAAGCGCACAAGCCGCGCTGGGTTGTCCAGTTTTCTCCAGCCGTACTTCGTTGCGTCCAGCTTTGTTCCTGTCCCAAGCCATTCTTGAACTTAAAAAATATCAACCTAATTAATATTTTACTATGCAGAATGCTTTACCCTTTTATTTTTCTTCAAATTACCTGCAGGTGCACGCGCAATGAATGTTGTCGAGCAGCTGCAGGGGGCAAAGTTTTCAGCTGCAAGTCAGCATCTAGCTTTTGCGTGGCGGCTACACTTGTTGTAGAGGGTGTAGCGAAGGTCATCTAGGGTGGCATATTTCGCTCCTCTGTATAAAGCAAGAAGCAATTTCTTACCGCAGGAGACGATCCTCTCCAAATCTGCTCCGGGCTTATTAAAAACTCCAACTTCGTTGCCCTGAAGAATTTTCAATGTTGATGCCTTTCCTTTTCCAAAAACTACTGGCATTGTATCACAACCGGAAAAGGCATGAGCATAAGAGAATGGCTGACTTTACATTGTCAAGATGCTCCAGTATCAATTCGATGTTCTGTGCCTCTTCCACAGGTCCCTTTATCGAAAAATCACAACTTCTGGGTAGGTTTTCTGCGCTGGACAAGCATGGTAAGAATATCCGTGTCTGTTGCAGTTATAGCAAAGGTCGGGGTATTATACTGGTCAAGGTATCTGCATCCCCGGGGTCTTGTAGCACCCTTATCCCTCTCTATTCGAGTGCAGGCTTCAGAAGGCGGGTCCAGTTTGTTTTATTCTGACCGTTTCCCCGTAGTTCTTCGCTGTTGCTCTGATGACTTGGTTGACAACGCAACGCAGTATGACTGGAGAAAACTGGACTACGCAGCGCGGTTTGTGCCACACTGCTCCGACCTGCTCGCTGCCCCGCAGAGTCTACTGAACCTAATTAGGGGTGCGAGCAAATCGGGATGTGGAGATGCGTGTGGATACTGCGGCCGGTCCGCGGGAATGGTGTACCGAGAATGATGTCATCACTGCAGTGGATAGTGTTCTAATGCAGAATTGCCTCATAATGAAGAAGACCCCGATGACCCAGATGGCAACTGGAGTAATTTCATTTTAATTTTTTTTATTTCATAATTATCTTTGAAAGTCATGGTATTTCTAGCCATATTTATAGACTGATTTAACCGTACATAGTAAAGCTTTTATACTAGTGTTTCAGTAAAATGAATTATACTACTGTTTTAGTAAAATGCATGTCCACATATAATATATTTTAAGTATTAAGTGGTAATGTTATATTTAATATGAATATATATTGTCACGACTTGTATTTTTTATCGGTGACGACACGCCTTACTTAGCGTGTAGGAGAGTAACTCAGATTTAGGAACGCACTACGTCAAGTTGAGAAGAGATAATAAAGGAGACACATCGATAAAAACAATAACAAGTTTATTTACAAACAAACTTAACAACGGTTAGATTGTATACTAATAAAGGCGTGTTTAAGATTATAGATGAATTAAGAGTTTACACTATACCCAATTAATATGAAATGCATGTCTTCTCGAGGGAGGCTTAGTTCAAAGTTTGTCTAGCAAGCGACGTCACTATTTTATTAATAAAGTTTATGTGAGCGGGTTGTCTTTTATTTAGGTATTTGTTCTGATATTTATAAGATAAGTCTGATATTTATAAGATAAGTCTTCTAAGTTTATCACAAATTGCTAAGGCACTTTCACTACTTTTTAAAACTCCCCAAAAACTATCCCTTTACTAGAAGTTCTAATACTTCATAAATTCGACTCTCTCTTATACTTTTAGTAGCCCCCGAATGCCGTATACCTGTGCATACGTTCACCCAGGTTAGGTAAGGACCTAACAACCTTATATATGTGCATAAGTGTTCTCAGTTATGGGGGTTGTGGGATAGAACAACTAGAAGTGGACGTACCTGTGTACTGCCCATCGACTAATTGAGCGGTTTGAGAGACCCGAAAGTCTGGTTAACTCGGCGTTTGCCTGCGTATTTATATGTTACAAAATGCTGATGGCTGCATCATTAAGGATTAAAGTCGCTCCCGTCGAGCGCTCAAATTGTTTATAATTAACAGTGAATGTTTATATAACATTTTTCAAGTTCAGGTTCAAACTTGCGACAGGGTGATATATAATTAATGATTTTAACTAGTTCACTATATAATTAATATAAATATATATGAAAATTAAATATTTTCAAGGGCTGATGTGCCCTTATTTCTCATTAAACAACTCTTTTATCCCATTTTCATCATCTTTAAAACACCATGCGCGCTCTCGCGCAAACGCCACGGCACGCGCCTTCACACGCACACATACTCACACATTTAACATACTCACAACACACGCACGCACTCACAACATGCGCGTCAGCTTGAAAATTGTCCAGATAAGCCTATCTGTCCCGCTTTTATTAAGCCACTTCGGGTGATTTTTTTTCCTGATTGGAAAAAATTGTCACTTTCGGATTAAAAAAAAAATTTTTTTTCAAAATATATTTTTGAATGATGACCAAATGACCCCTTGGTGCCGTGAATGCTAATTTCACTTTATAGTAGGATAAATTAAAATTGAAATATTTCCATTGGCTCAAAATTTGTAAGAAAGTAAAACACTGTTTTTAAAATTAACTATAATTTTTTTCTATGATTTTTTAATTAAAATTAAACATATTGTACCTACTGACTTGTGGTGTGTTATATTTATAACCGAAAAAGTATACATACAGCCTTAAACATTCGTTTTGAATAGTCCCATGATTATGATCAATACTTTTTCGAAGTATGCTAACAATGTTAACAGCAATGGAGAAGGGGAAGGGGGAGAGAGAACGTACCACAACACTCACTGGCAACAGCATTCATATTGAAGTATAAGATCAGTACAGCACATATCACAAGTCAGAATGCGGTCTGCATATTTTGCATACGAAACTCCACTGGGAGCCCGGTCTATTAGTTATTTTCCAAACTTAATTTTTGTGTTTACGGAAACCATAAATCTAGCTTTCACCTTGCTTACAGAAATTAGACCAGGAGTGTCAGTCCGCCATCTTATGTCCAATTTTCCAAAGGGGATGCTATCGTTCTGACTTCGAAGAATTGCTTAAAAATGCCCAAAAGGAGGTCTTTGTCCAACCTTGGTCAAAGATAACTGAGGTGCATAAATATTCTCTAATATTTATGCATACAAGAGAAATTGGCCCAAAAAGGAATTTGACCTTTGGCCAGAGAACAGCACGTTTTACTGCTATTCGAGCGAACGTTTTAGCTGAACTGAGAGGCTAGAGAGCAGACTGGACTGATCTAGAACATTTTAGTGGATGTAAGACACTTTCAAACTAATTATTTGCCTCAAACAGAGCTAGGACATGGCTAGATGTTTTTGGCGCGGAAACTAGGAGAGCTGTGACTAGACAGATCCTACGCAAATGAGTGTTTGCTACGCACTGAAATCTAATCTTTCTTACGATCTCAGGAAGGACAAGAACGCGGGAAAGTTACGTGTCAGTGTTTATCTGGGAGGGGGAAAACATCTTTCTTTCTTTTGCACACGGCTGATTACTGACGGAGACACGAATATATTAAATTGAAAACGCTTGTAATGACCCCAATCAAAATGGCAAAATGACATTTAGCTGTATCGGATGGATTCGACCATCCAGGGTTGAACTATGGGGCATTAAAGAACTTGACATTTGCTGATTTAAATGTACAAATTAGGTTGTACCCGGGGTGAAATAAATTTATATTGTGTTTAATTGCGGCTCATTCATTCTACATACATACAGGGTGCTGTCACCAAATGATAGGGTGAAAAACGATAGTTTCTACACGTGTTGGGGTGTTTCCCAACATTTACACATCAGTGTCTCGAGTACTAGCAGACTCGCTCATCTTTTTTTCCACGGAAATTTCTTAGAAGATATTTCTATATTTCACTTTAGGGATTAGTTCTGACTTTTTTTTCTATTACATTTGGTTAGTTGTGGTTAATTTTGATTATTGATTTTCAATATAATATTTGTTTCATATAACTTTTAGAATTACTAGATGACATATAAAAAATATTTATAAAATTTATTTAAAAACTATGTAAGAACTTCTCATATTCTAAAATATAGGTAAGTACTCAGAGAATCGAAATTTAAAAACAAAATTTGCAAATGTATCTCCTTTTACCCAAAAAAGTGGTTAAATATTCTCTACACAAATATAACGCTAAAATTCGTGCCCGCCTGTCAACGGCTAAACTTTAACAATATTTATTTAATTGTGTAGTATTCGAGCAACAAAATTAAAATCACAAATGACCTAAATTGTCACAAATATAAATTTAAATCTCATATCCGGCAATCAATGTTTTTTTTATTTTGAACCCAAAACCGCACTTTAAAAAGAATTTTTTTAAAATTCCAGCGACTAGAATCATTTTGGGTCATTCTAGCGGCGAAAAAGTTGCAACGATCGAAAAACTAAGACAGCGGTTATTTTTTTTTTGGAAAAATAGTTTTTGTATAGAAAAGCTGACGCTTGACTAGAATCTACGCCAAGAGACGTACAAATGATGATGCCTTTTATCACACACGTCGCCTCCCAATATTTTATACCTTTAAACCGAAAAACCTGGAGCAAACAAACTTTCGTGCATTAAATAGGGGGTTACGAGTATAAAATACCAAAAATCGAATCGGTATGATTGAAAATGATGAATTGGTGATTTTTTTATTCTCAGACCAGAAATCTAATCGTACGTGCCAGGCAACGCATAGCTATTTTGAAACCTCGATGTCTCTGCTGCGTACGAGATCAGCAAATATGAGAAAGTCGAAGTTAAAGTGAAACATGCAGAAAATTGGAAATATGGAATTTCGGCAGTTTTACGTGTACGAATCTTTGTTTTTAACGCATGTCTAGCTAAATCAAATCAATATGAGTTTTAATATGTTAATATGTCATTTACTACATTACTAAATAAATAGGTAGATACTTTTAATCACCTGATATCTCTTTGAAAACGGTTCGAAGCCAGAAAATGGGTCAAAATCGGAAAAGTTGGACATTTTCTAGTGATTAGGAGCAGTTTATGTCGATCTTTAGATAGATTTTAAGGTAAACTGTCATCTTCAGAACATCGATGCCTATAGTATTTGTGCTATGTATATAGGCACATTTATTTTCTTGAAATATCATTTTAAACCATTTAAAACTGGGAAAATGGGCCAGGATCCGAGAATTTGGACACTTTTCAAGCGGAAAGCAGCGGTTTTTGCCGATTTTATTAGAGTCTTGCAGGTAAAATTCTGCTTTAAACATTAGAGTCTATAAGTAGGTTTTTGAAATCCTATATCTTGACATTGGATTGACGCATCTTGATGATTTTTTCAGATTTGAAATCCTTATTTTATTTGAGGGTTGAAATTTACACATTATACCGGGTTGCGAATTTACATAGTATACCACGTAGAGAGCATCGGGTCTGTAAGCCCCGCCTCAATTCGCAATAATAAACGATGTTGTTCCTAACGCGGTATAGAATGTAATTAGGACATGCGCCAAATGCGGTATAGTTTGTAATGGGTGCCTTATTAGCAAAGGGGTGAATGAGGTGACAACGTCGCAGCGGCGGCGCCTGCGTAAATATTTTTAGAATCGCGAAATAGTGCTTGCCTTTATTTACTTCACGCCTGTTGCAGTGCAGATTAAAAACAAATCACGATGAGTGAGCAAAATTCTTAAGAAATTGTATTAAAAAACGTACAACCTGAGGTTGAAATAGAGAGTTTGGACGTTATTCTGAATATAAGGCTATAATCAGATGCAGAATGATAGGAAGTGATTTTGCAGGGGAAGTTACACGTTTTATTGAGAAGCTTAGTGCGGAAACATGTACAAATTGAATAGTTAGAGGAACGTTTCCAAATGTACAAAAATTAGCTTTTCGCAAAATTTTCGTCTTTCAGCATAATAACTTCAATAAGAATACACAGAAAAGGGCCAGTTCTACTTTGCGGAACAGGATGAAGGGATGCAATGCAGAAATTGACATAAAAATTAAGAAAATCATCGGGTCTGTAAGCCCCGCCTCAATTCGCAATAATAAACGTTAGGTATTTAAAAAATGGTCTTAATGCTCAAATAGTGGTAAGTTAATATAGTTATTGTAAAGTATCCAATATTTATACGAACATTTCTAGATTTCTTTCCACCATACCCATCAAATTGAGGCAGCGTAAGCGCTCTCATATCTACGCATGTCTTACTCCACGAGGGAAACTTTTATTAAATACTTTTCACCTGCTCTTGCAAAAAATTTTCATGAATCCAACATTATAGCAAATTCTAATGATGAAACAGAAATGGTCTCCACTTTAGATAATGCAAACCTTAATCCAACAGATCGTCAAATTTATACCTTTATGACAAATGGAGGTAAGTTTTATTTTTATTTTCGTTTTTTCTAAATAATTTGTTTATTAACCACGACATTTGAGTGAAAATTTGTGCCTGGGGGTTTTTTGACATGAGAAATTCGATTTCGATGTCAGTATGGCTCTGACATAGGAGGCGCCACTTACATAGTTTTTACTCTTTGAAAGCGTCATAACTTTTTCATCCGTACTTGTATTACATTTCAGCGAGAAAAACATTTTTCCATAATTTATACGAAAAAAAGATCTCTTGGTAAGAATCGCTACAAACAACTGTTCTTGAGATATTTGGATTCAAAATAATCAAAACAGTCATCTATGACAAAAATTAGACATATTTTTTAACACTAGATAAATAGTTGTTTGATGTAAATAATAGGTAAATTTCGAAGCGTTTTAGTACCAAAAGATTCAGGAGAAACTGATCAGCAAACGAATCATTATTGAGAAAATAAATCGACATGAAATTGCAGGGGAATTTTGCCATTTAAAATGACACCTATTATATAATGTGCGTTTAAAGATCCTTTACACAAATAGTGCACTATGTAAAAATCGACCTCTCCTATTGGTCGATCCATCTCGTATTACGATATGTCTGCGTGATGCAATCGATTTCTGTCAAGAGCTCTCGTGGTGTAGAGGTTTATACAGCTGGGTCTCACCTGGACGGCCTAGGTTCGAACCCCGTTGCTATTTTTTATTATTTTTTTTTAAGATTATGTTTCTAAACAGTTTTTTTTTTCTTGATTTTGGGTATATCTTGGGTTAGTTTCGGTTAGCACCTGGTTAGTTTCCTTTTCTTGAGCCCCCGTAGCGAGCGAAGCGAGCGGAGGGCCATGCGGATCGACCAATAGGAAAGGCCGATTTTTATATAGTGCACTACCTATTTGTGTAAAGGATCTTATAATGCTTATAATGTTTCTAGTCCAAATATCTGGAAAACGATTAACGGTAAAGATTTTTATTAAGAGGTCTTTTACGTAGAAATGAACTAAAAATATGTTTTTACCCTTCAAAATGTAATGCAAGTGAGGATGAAAAAGTTATGACTTTTCAAAAAACAGCTACTTATTTTCAGATTAAAAAGATATGGCGATCGAACAAATGAGAGTATTTTCGCAATCATAAGAAGTAACGAAGAAGTATATAGATCAAGGGGAATTGCTGTTAATGTCATAGAAGATCCTATGATCATATGTATCATTACTCCCCTGATGAGACGAGCCCACAGTTTGAAGGTCTCCCAAGAAATTTGTTTTATAGATTCGACAGGTTCTTGTGACCAAGGGAATTCATCTGTTACATTTGTTTTCACTGCCACTAAAGTATGTGCCTTACCTTTGGCATGTGTTATACATACCTCACAAACCGAAGAAGAATATGTCAAAGTATTCAATTTAATTTTGAATACGGTTGGAAGGGATGCATTCTTTCGTACTGGATTTCCGAATGATATTCTAACAGATGATAGTTCAGCTGAGCGAAATGGTTTGAGAATTGTATTTCCAAAATCTTCCATGTTCTTATGTATTTTTCCATTTTTGCCAATCGATTTAGAGATGGCTTTGGAACCTTAGACAGAGTATTCATAAAGATCACAAACCACTTTTAATGAACTTGGTTAGAAATGTCCTATTTACAAATACAATACAAGAATGTGATGAGTATTACGATAATCTGAAACATGATGAGGTAGCAAGAAAATACCCAAATTTCATAAAATATATGGAAGAGTACTGGAAAAGAAAACAAGAATGGTGTCTATGTTTCAGGGCAGTTTTTTTTCACTAGAGGAAACAACACAAATAATTATGCAGAGAGCTCCATAAGAATATTCAAAGACATTATTCTAGAGAGATGTAAAGTTTATAACGGCATGGCACTTATAACATTTGTTACAACTGTTTTGGAAGAATATCACATAAAAAGACTTGAATTTGCTAACGGCCGAGTGACTAAACCTAGTATCAGCTACATGCCCTTCATGAAAAAATCGAAGGATTTGACTGTCATTGATGTGTCCCAGAATATTTAACATGTAACTTCTTCATCAGATGAGCAACTGCTCTATTCGGTTGATATAGAAAGTAAATCATGTGACTGTCCTGAAGGTTTTAGCGGTAAATTTTGCAAGCACATATTTGCAGTCCATTTAAAAACAAATTTACAATTTATGTATTAGCTGCAAGTAATAAAGCCGACCTGGCAAAATTGGCCCTGGGAGACAAAATTCCTCAACATTTTTTTCTCGATATGGATCATGACCGAGATAATGACCCAACTTCAGAAGGGCCCAATATAACTGGTCATACATCGACAAACAATGCTACAAATGACGTCACACATTTATTTGTCGAGCCTCAAGAGTTTAGCGAAGACAGTTTTCAAGCTCAACACAATTTATTGAGAACAAATGTGGAAAAATTATTGCTTTTGACAGAAAAATATAAAATCAATCAGATGCTAGAAATATTAACTGGCTTTAATAAAAAAATAGATAATATTAACACAGAGCAGCAGCTAAAAACATTTATTGCAAATACTACAATACACTGCAAAAAAAGCAAGTATATTAAAGTGCAACTAACAGTCTTGTCAAGAAGGGCTCATGGTTCGCGCTCCCAAAAAAGAAGGCAATCAGGAAGACCATCAGGACAAAGCAGGACCAAAAAGAGGAAAAGGTGCTTGAGCAAAAATATTGCCGAGAATACCCCAAATGCCAAAGGACATTAATAATAATTAAGATGCTAGCTGTATTTAACAATAGTTTTCATAATAATACCTATGTACTCCATATTTAGTAAATAAATATATATATTTTTTTAATTCTTTAAAAATATATTTTTAATTTTGGTTTTATTGAAAATAAATAGTTATAAATGTTTATTATTGATTTACTTGGCATATCAAAAGCGCCTATAACGCGATTACGTTCTATACCCCATTCAGCGCTCATTATGACTACATTCTATACCACATTAAAGACATTCTCAAAGCTGAACCAGCCTTGGGGGCGGAGCTTATAGATCCGATGCTCTCTGCATGGTATACTATGTAAATACGCCGGATTAATAATACACAGTACACGAAATTGTTTAAAATAAGGATAATGATTGCGTGCCAAAAAGACACTATGGATTTTGTTTTGCTTTGTTATGCTTTAAAATTGGTCAAGTTGAAGATTATGAGAGAGATGTGTCATGTGTCAGATTATTTCTAAAATAATAGGTTTGTACTAGCATGAAACTTCGGACGGTTTGAAGCCATCCGGAGTTTGCGCATAGCGATATAAGCGCCGCTTTTATTGCTATGCGCAAACTCCGGATGGCTTCAAACCGTCCGAAATTTCATGCTAGAACAAACCTATAGTTAATAGTTTTTAATTCCATAGAAACGGAATGTTCAGATTTGTTTTCCAATACTTTACTTTTTTGAATGCAGTATTGAGCATAATTAGGTAATTAAAGGTAAACGTTGGATAAGGTGTCTCCGGGACTCCATTGAAATTAATACATGATATTTTTTGCTAAAATATAAAGAAAAAATTAATTTTTTATTAAATTCTATTTTACATGTAGGTATCAAGGTAGTACGCCGTTTTGGCGTTCCCTCAAGATGCGGCTGGAGGCATGAGCCCCCCGCCCCTAGATCCGGCCCTGGTTAAAGATATTAATTTACAGCCAAAAACTTTAATGTAATGTGTAAAACTTTTCAACCGTTTGGTAATTACTGCATTTCAGACATAATACCGAAATATAGGACACTCTTTTTGCCGAGTAGTTTACGTCCACTTAGACAGCAATAATCGGTAAATTGAAAAAATTGTTTCGATCTATCTATTAGTTAGTTAACCTTCAACTTGACCAATTTTAAAGCAAAACAAATCCATAGTGTCCTTTTGGCACGCAATCATTATCCTTATTTTAAGCAATTTCGTGTACGTTTTTGTTGATTATTGACCCGGTATAATGTGGAAATTTTAACCCTCAAATAAAATGCTGGAACCATAGAATATCTACATGAAATAAGGATTCCAAATCTGCAGAAATCATCAAGATACGTCAGTCCAATGTCAAGTTATAGGATTTTAAAAATCTTGTCACCCTAACTTGATGTTTAATAGTGTATTCAAGGCTAAAGGGCCTAAATCCAAAAACTGGCAAAAACGTCTAGAGAAATTGATGCTACCTTACCAACCATATTGTAACGACCAAAAATTTTTTGTTCCGAAATGTCACCGACACAAACTTTTTGATTTTTTTGCATGACTTTGCATGATATGAATGAAAATGCTGAATTGGTGATTTTTTTTACTTTCATTTGAGTAATCTACTTTAAGCGTACGTGCCAGCCAACGCCTAGTTATTTTAAAATCTCGATGTCTCCGCTACAAATAAGTTATTTAACATTTTTTCGAACGAGATCGGGAAATATGAGAAAATTGAGGTTAAATTGAATGATGCAGAAATTTAGAAATATGGAATTTCGGCAATTTTAGAGCTTTGCTTTTATAACCTATAAATATATTTATAAAATTTGAATAAAAAATATATATACATTTCTAATTATTTTTCTTTAATAATATATGTACTAATTGGAGAATCTATGGAGGCACAAAAAATATTGGAAATTTATCTGATTTCAGCTATAAAAAAGTAAAACTACTACTTTTTTTTCTTAATGACTTGCTTGGACCTAAAATTTCACAAATATAACGCTAAATCTCGTGTCCAACAAAAATATTTTTTCAAAAAACCTTAAATAAGATAGCGCGAGAATTCTAAACTTTAACTATAATTAGTTAATTGTTTGGTATATGCGCAACAAATTTAAAATCATAAATGACTTAAAATGGCACAAATATAATTTTTTTCTTATTCGAAGCCAAGTTCTAAAAAACATTCAAATATGTTAGTGCGTGATAATAAACTGTTACCTACTTATTTTTGATATAATATAAACGTTTAATTTTAGTAACCCTTTGAAAAATCTGTTAAATTCCAGGGGATGATTAGATATTTTAAAGAAATCACTAAAAATAAACAATTTTTAGCTCAAAATCTCTTATCATATATTGATGTACTTTCCTAGTTTTAACTTAAAGTAACAGGAAAATTTGTGTAATGGATTATTATTCTGCTATTAAATGTTATAACAAAGCTTACCTATAGTTTTTTCATGTAACAAAGCATATATTCTCAACCGGTACAGTTCACCTCATCATAAAAAGAAGAAAGCGCTCACAGATTCCAAAGATTTAAATAGTTCACAAGAGGTTATTTTATCGCCATTTCAATAAATTAATCATTAAAAATAATTATTTTCTCGGAAAATAAATATTTCTGTACGTAAACAAATAACTGAAATAACATTGAAGACTTCCGAAATCGCACACGAGGTTCTTGCCGTCACCGCCTATTGATGTCTTTTACCCGTTTACACAGTTTATCGTAAATTTGTATCTCAGGGCAAAAGTGAACGCAGAGAACTTGACCAGAACGCATGCAATAGTCTAACAAAGCGATACTTTAACTAAACGGTTCGCTGGTCTCCATATATTGTGAAGAAATCGTCTTTAAAAAAATTTGTTGGCTTTGCTCCAAAAAAACAATCAGATGTATGCGTGATAGTACTGGGTTATATTATCGCTTTACTGTGGTACCATTTCCTACAATTACGGAATTCCGATAAATCTAATTAGTACTATTCTTAGCGTCATAATATTTTTTTCGGATGTATGCACGTCGTTTATTAATTTGAATTATAAGTTATAAGTTCAAGCCGGAAATAATAGTCAGTGACTCATTTTTAGTTTTAAGGCGCGCCTCGAGGGGTAAGGGAAGAGAGAAGGAAATTCCAGTGGCGGCTACAATTGCTTTATAAATTAATATGTTATAATAACTATATAATGGAATAGTAATAAGTAGACTTAGGCAAATATTCACTTAAAAAAATAAAGTTTATGCACATAAATATGCATGATTGTAGTCTAAAATATGCAAAAAAATATAATAATAAAAATTATTCAATTATCAAAATTATTCCTAAGTCTAGTAATAAGCAACAAAATTGTACTACAAACAAATAGTACTATGTATTCATTAAGGCTAGGAAAAAAAGAGTCATGTATGATAAGGGGTTTTTCTTATCATAAAATACCATATTGAAAGTTTCATCGAAAGCTTACATCAAAAATCAATAAAATTTTAAGTTTCCTACTCGTTATCGGAGGTTTGATCAAAATTTGATTCAGAATCATTACTATCACTACTTTCGGAACCAACATTGATAATAAGAGGTTCAACTATAACTTCGACCGTAGTATCATTTTTAGTTTTATGACATGTTCGATACACTTCAGCCAATTATCAGCTGTAACGTTATCAATAGCTTCGTTTAACAAACAAACATACACGGTTTTTACCAATGCATGTTCGCCCACAGTTAAATGCATTTTCACCCTTTTCGCAGGGAGGCCAAGACTTGTCGAAGCTTCGCGCTTTCCATTTTACAAATTAATATTTTGAATTAACAATACAAAAATTCACAGTCCTTCGCAAAGATGCAACCGGGGAGACATTGGAAATGATGAATAAAAACGCAAAAATGTGATTTGCGTTGAAACTCATATAGTTTCCAAAAGCAGAGTTTAAAAAAGTAAAAATACAAACACACGAGTATTTATAATATAGGTATATAATTAAAGAAATGCATTTTTAGCAATAATATTAAACATTATCATAATTAAAACAAAAATAATTAAAAAAAATTAAGCGAGTTTGCTAGTAGACTGATGTGTAAACTAAACATATACCTACTATAACGACATCGGTTGTAAAAAAATGACAGCAGCAAGTTATGTTCCCAAGCGGTAACCCATCCAAATACTAATCACGCCCGACGTTGCTTAACTTCAGTGATCGCACCAGAACTGGCATTTTCAACGTGATATGGCCGTTACCTGTACATTTTAGCTTGTTCATAGAATAAAAACAAAAACATTCGCATTTATAATATTAGTTAGGATTCTTTAATAATACGCACTGGCAGCTTCGGAGGGGATTAATTCACTGCACAAATTCGAAAGGAAAATCTAATGCTACCAGGAATAACATCAACATATGGACACAGCATATTTACCTTATAGTAGGGGAGCTGGCCCGAAATCCACTGAACGAGAGTTATCAAAATTTTAACTAATGCAGTTCGACTTTGGGCTATCCGGGTATACCAAAACCGACCATCTGCCGCCTCAGGCCATGTTACTTAACTAAAGGGCGGCTTTTAAAAAGAGGGGATGTTTACTATATGGTGAACGACATTTATCAAAGATAATCAATATACCCTTGAATAATATAGTCGATCCGAAGTGTTTTTGCACTACGGCAGACGATTTTTAAGAATTACTTTTATATAGCAGACGCCCGTCAAAATGACAGAAAATCAAGTTTACTAAACGACAT
>MU192054.1:19709-31650 GCA_016904865.1 Pissodes strobi
CCTGATTTTCTGTCATTTGGCGGGCGTCTGCCAGACTCCAGGCGAGTAGAGAAAATGTCTGCTTGCACCAAATTGTTTACACATATTCATGATCTTACTAATAAGGTTAAATTTTCCGTTGATAATTATCGTTTGCTAAATATCAACCTGTCACTTTGACAGCGTCTGCCCGAAAATGTGTTGCAATTTTTTCGTCTGCCATGTCTTTTTTAGGTATTATATGACATAACGAATCGAATGGCGCAAAATTTTTTTTTGATAAATGTCGTTTAGTAAACTTGATTTTCTGTCATTTTGACGGGTGTCTGCTATATAAAAGTAATTCTTAAAGATCGTCTGCCGTAGTGCAAAAATACTTCGGATCGACTATATTATTCAAGGGTATATTGATTATCTTTGATAAATGTCGTTCACCATATAGTAAGCATCCCCTCTTTTTAAAAGCCGCCCCTTAGTTAAGTAACATGACCTGGGGCGGCAGACGGTCGGTTTTGGTATACCCGGATAGCCCAAAGTCGAACTGCATTAGTTAAAATTTTGATAACTCTCGTTCAGTGGATTTCGGGCCAGCTCCCCTACTATTATAATTTTGGTCCGACGTACTCTGATTTGGGACAGTCAATAACCAGCTTTTTCAAATTTTACTGTTTTAAACGTCTGGGCATCTGAACAATACTTTCGGACTTTTTTTAGGACGATAACCGTGGCTTAGGACGAATTTGTCGTGGATTTTGAAGCGAAAATTCATTTTAAATTCAACTGTCCATTAAAAAAAAAAAAAAACTTATGTATAGAAGGAAAATTATAGAAGAGGGCCATGACTGAATATTGATTTAAAAGTCTGGGCATCTGAATAATACTTTGACGGTTCGTTTAATTTAAAATATGCTTTTGTATCGTCCAAACTCCATTTAAAACCGATTTTGAATGGCAAAATTGTATAAAAATCCTTCACGGACGTCCTGGATTAGCTTGCTCCTCAATGCGACGGCTTATAATGTTACAATCGCTTTACACATTTCCGTGCCATTTGCCGAGATTTGCCCTCATACCGCTACGTAAGATGATCACACATTAAAAATGTGCAGATATGAAAATCGAAAAAATTAGGAAAATCTATTAATATATAATTAGCCATAACATTACTGTAATATTTTTAACCTGTTCTGATTCTGTTTAGCCCATTTTGGCTATTTCTAGTCACTTTTGGTTAGTCGTTCAAACAACTTTCCGTGAGTTCCAACTTATTGATGTGTAAACATCTTACGCGGCAGTATGAGGGTAAATCTCGGCAAATGGGACGAAAATGTGTAAACCGATTCTAGCTGCCGCGCCAGGGCGGTATTATGTACAATTTGCCATTTAAAATCATTTTAAATGGATTTTAGATGATAAAAAAGCATATTTGAAATTAAACGAACAGTCAAAATTATTATTTATTAATTATTATATTCGCAGTGTATTTGGATCCATAGCACAGCTTATTTTTAATGGACGGTTGAGTTTAAAATGAATTTTCGCTTCAAAATTCACGACAAATTCGTCAGAAGCCACGGCTATCGTCCTAAAAAGTCCGAATTTTCGGGTTTTTATACAATTTTGTCGTTTAGAATCGTTTTAAAATGGATTTTAGATGATAAAAGAGCATATTATTATTTTAAATTAAACGAACTGTCAAAAGTATCATTCAGATGCCCAGACGTTTAAAACAATATTGAGTCATAGCCCTCTTCTAAAATTTGCAAAATTTGGTTATTGACTTCCCCAAATGTAAGGATGTCGGCCCACGATTACTAGATAAATAAGCTGTGTCCATATATTGATGTTATTCCTGATGGCATTAGATTATCGTGTCGAATTTGTGCAGTGAATTAATCCACTCCGAAGCTGCCAGTAAGTATTATAAAATAAACCTAACTAATATTACAGATGCGAATGTGTTTGTTTGTTCGTTTCTTAAGCTTTCACGCATAAACTGTTCCGATCATCATGAAATTTTGTACAGATATTTTCAAGGGTATAGTAAAAAACATATAGGACACTTTTAGCATTTACACGAGGCTTCGTTCGCGTTGATTTTTTATGATTTTAAACTTGGTTATTAAACCTAATTTTTATTCTATGACCCAGCTAAAACGTACAAGCAATGGCCATAGCATGTTAAAAATGCCTGTTCTCGTCCGATCACGAAGTTAAGCAACGTCGGGGGGGTTAGTACTTGGATGCGTGACCGCTCGGGAGCACAACGTGCTGCTGTCGTTTTTTTACAACCGATGTCGTTATAGGATATGTTGACACATCAGTGTCTCGACTATTACGAGATTCGCTCATTTTTTTTGTCATTTGAACTGACTCAGATACGTTATAATCAAATTTAATCTTTTTGGTTAGTTTTGGTTAGCTGCAAAAATTCGGTTCGTTTTGGTTAGTTTTAACTTACTTTAATTTTTGCAATCTATTCCGATACGGTTTAGCCCGTTTTGGTGCTTTTGGTTACTTGTGATTAGTTTTGATTAGTCATTCAATCAGCTTTCGGTTAGCTTTAGTTAGTTTTAAATTATTTTAGTAATTTGAACCGGTTCCGATACGTTATGGTTAATTTTAGTTAGTCGTCAAAATTCGGTTAATTCAAGTTCGCTTGATATTTTTAATCTGTTCTGATATGTTTTAGCCCATTTTGGTGCTTTTGGTTACTCTTGGTTAGTCGTTCACTTTCGGTTAATTTCAGTTAGTTTTAATTTATATTAGTTATTTGAGCGTTATAACCAATTTTAATGTTTTTGGTTAGTCACCAAAATAAGGTTAATTTGAATTAGTTTCAACTTACTTCAATATTTTTAATTTTTTCGATACGTTTTAGCCTGTTTTGGTGCTTTTGGTTACTTTTGGTTATTCAATCAATTTTCAGTTACTTTCAGTAAGTTCCAATTTATTTGAGCCATTTGAACTGGTTCCGATACGTTAAAACAATTTAAACGTTTTTGGTTAATAATGTAGGTCGTCGCAAAAATTCGGTTAATTTGGGTTAGTTACTTATTTTATTCTTAATCTGTTCCGATACGTCTTAGCCCATTTTGGTTACTCTTGATTAGTTTTGGTTCAACATCTTTGGTTAAGTTTAGTTAGTTTTAAGCAATTTTAATGTTTTTGGTTAGTTTTGGTTAGTCACCAAAATTCGGTTAATTTGGGTTAGTTTTAACTTACTTCAATATTTTAAATCTATTTCGATACGTTTTAGCCCGTTTTAGTGCTTTTCGTTAGTTTTGGATAGTCGTTCAATACACTTTCGGTTAGTTTCAGTTAGTTAAAATTTATTTTAGTCATTAGAACTGATTCCGATACGTTACAATCAATTTAAGTTTAAATAAACAAGCTAACACCATCTCTCACGCGTACTACGTTATGTGTGGCAAATGTAGCATGCACTTTTTCACGATTTGAGGCCCTATTTAGGAAAACAGAAACATTTTCAATGTTAAAACAAAACGATAACCTAAACCCGCAAGCGCGACTATGCAACAGATCTCTGACAAGGTACATGCTCGTTTACTGTTGCAATGTTGCGACCTCCGCCCGACGGTCGTAAAATATCAGTACATTTACGACCGTCGATCGGGAACCTCTGTTAAAATACAGCTGCTTCAAATGCTCCGCGTAACGCGCGTATGCGGGCTGCAATGAATTTGGCAGCGGTGCACGTTTTGTGCCGGAACTCTGTGTCCGCATTTAGAATAAGCGGCATTTTGCGAGCATTTCATACCAGATTTATTGTTAAATATTAAATATTACTCTAAGCCGCTCACGTTGGTCTGTTTCCGAACTAGTGACTGACGTCACTAACTATTATTTCCGTCTCAAGGTATAGTTCATTTACTTTATGCTTGGAGGGGCTGTGCTTCGCTGTGTAAAGCCTAATTACGCAGCGCAGCAAAATGTGTTTTTTATGCAGGGAAAGTAAGAACTGATGTTTGATATTTTTGATGTGCTGATTCCGAAAATATCTGCTTATATTTCGTAGCAGCTCAGGTTGTTGAGGTACAGATTACATAATTTTAGTTCTGATAAACGACAGTGAAAAGAGAAAGTGCTTGGAGTTTGAAGTACCAATGATTTTGAGGAAACCAAGAAAACATCACGATGCCTACTATTTTTGTGAAAAGTGAAGGCTGTGTGCATGTACGAAATATACTAAATGAATCACCTTTTGTATTCCATGCATAAAATTTTAATCCAAAGGACCTCTAAATTATCGTAACAGAGCGCTTTCGGCCGGAGCCATCATCAGTGTTACCTAGAAAGTGAGTAAAAGAACCACCCATTAGTGGAAAACAGTAAATGCTGTCGAATTTTGGGTTGAGTAATGAAAAAATGCAATTGGCATTGTTACGGATACTATGGCATGAATGAAATTGAACTTTGAATTTGAATTTTGAATTCTGAATATTTGTTAAGATATAAAATATGTTAATTGAAAATAGTAATTAAGCATGATGATTTTTTTGTTTGTGTGATTTTTTTCCTGTGTAACGGTATATAAGATCTGTTAAGATTGACTTGAGTATTGAGGCAATGGTTGTTTATAAGCAGCTCCTTGTTGATCTCGATATCTTCCAGAAAATCCAGCCTATTGAAGGTTTTTGATGAGACGTTATGAAGGATTTTTGCGTTAGAGTGAGGGCTGAAACTGTGGTTATGTTTACGCAAATGTTCTCCAAAAGCAGAGTTGTTCCTATTTAAATGTTCACTAATGCGAACTCTGAGAGGTCTACAAGTTCTACCTATGTAGGTTCTATTGCAAGAATTGCATGACAGTTTATAAATTCCACTTTTTGAGACAGTGTCTATTTTATCCTTCGTATTATTTAAAAAAGTTTGTAATTTATTTTTATTTTTACAAGAAATTGAAGAATTACTGACATAATGTCGAATGGTTTTTGAGATTCTGTTATTGGTTTCTGTATTAAAAAAGGAATGGAAAAGTGTTTTTTAGATGAATTGTCTAGAAGACTGTGAAGTTCCCTTTTAAGTTTCTTAATTTTTGTTTTATTAATTAACTTATCTGCAAGACTGGGGTCAAAATGATTATTAAAAGCGATCTGTTTAATTATATTGACTTCTTTATTGTATTCAATTGTAGACAGTTATATTCAGTAACCTATTGACGTAGCAATGAAAGGCTGCCATTTTATGTTGCCACGGATGGTGGAATAGATAAGAGATAGTGTGATCGGTTTGAGTAGGTTTCCTATGAATTTAAAACTCAAGACCGTCCAAAGCTCTGCGAACAGTGATATCCAGAAAATTAAGTTATTTATTAACCTCAAGTTCGATTGTAAACTTGATGTTTGGGTGAATAGTATTCAACTTGTTCAAAATAGCATTGGCCCCCTGTTCATCGCAGTGCAAGAAGCAAAGACAGTCGTCCACATAACGAAACCAGTGTAGAATCCCTATGGTCAGGAGTGACTATATGTAAATTTTCTAAATTGTTCATAAAAACATCTGCTAAGAAAGGTGAAAAACAGCTGCCCATTGCTAGGCCATCAGGTTCTTTATAATATTTATTGTTAAATTGAAAGAAATCTTGAGACAAACAAAGGTTGAGAAGAGATAATAAATTAATTTTATGTTGATCATTGACGTCACATAGAGTAAGAAGATCGACAACAAGCTGTAGGTACTGACTCACTTTTTGGTACTGTGGTAAAAAGGTTAGATACATCAAAAGAAACCATAATATAGTTGTGTGAAATTGATAAATTCTTAAGTTTATTAATAATTCACGAGATGGAGTTACTTACCGAGTATATAGGGGTAAACTTAGTAATATCCTTAATCAGGTTGTATGTAAACTGAGCTAGAATGTAAACCGATGTATTGGTGAAACTTACCACAGGCCCAGATAACCCAACTACAGATCCGAAAGCGCTTGAAATATCGAATCTCGTTTTATGACGCGTCTATCCACGGAGTTAAATTGCCCGCACAAAGTAGTTTTAAACCTGCGGCTGGCAATTAGTAAACGACTGGCCGCACCAATAACCAATTTTATTTATGTATATGTGAGTATCATTATGGTATATTGTGCAACAAGTGCTGAAAATAAGACACACTCACACTGTCTCATTCGTGTGAAAAGCCTTTTCAGCACGTGTAGCACACTATACTTTTTCTACGACTGCTACATACAGGGTGCCCCACTGTGAGTGTGGTAGAATAGTATATTGTGCAACAAGTGTTGAAAATAACACTTTTCACACGCGTTGCATACTATACTTTTCCTTTAAACGTGTGAAATGTATACTTTGCACACGCCGTGTGCAAAGTATACTTTTCACATGATGTTTGAAATGTCCAGTTTTCAAGAGCAGTTGTTAGTGTATTTTTGTCTATATTCAGGGCAGAAAAAGATTTATCGCCAGTGCTTCTGTTTGAACAACAGGAATACAGGCACGTATAACCAGGCATGTCACTAACATATTTAAACTAATTTTATAATTTAATTTAAAAAATAAGATTAAATATGACTCCGTACTATTCCGCTTGTCGTTGTGTTGCGACTTAGAACGCTTTTTCCATACGGGCCCGCACTAAACTGTAGATAGCTAAAACCTGTTCAAGCCATCTACGACCATGAGTCATTCGCTGCGAAGTTTGTTGCACGCATTTAAATAGCCGCTTACGCATCTGTTTTGGGTTATCTGGGCCACAGGCCTGATTGATGTATCTAATTTATGGATCTTTGGGAGGCCGTACAACCTTGGAATTGTAAGATTACTAGAAATTAGTTTTTTTCTAGCATTATTTTCTTCAAAAAATGTATTGAAGGGTTTGATGAATCTAGTGACTTTTCTTATAACGCTGTTACAAGGGTTGTTAGGTGAAAGAGAAAAATTATTATCGAGCAGAAATGCCTCAACTTTGAAAATGTAATCCGTCTTCCTGAGAATAACCAAACAGTTACCCTTATCTGCCTTAGAAATAATGAGATTTTTATTTTGAACTAATGATTTGAGTTTTTTTAAGTTTTAAAGTAGATTAGAAGAATGAGTGTTGAATTTTGAAAGGTTTTTCTTTGTGTTGTATAAAATATTATGAAAGCCATTGCGGATTCTTTTTTTGATGGTAGAGTCAATGGAGACTTGTT
Organism: Pissodes strobi; assembly: GCA_016904865.1. Classification (NCBI taxonomy): domain Eukaryota; kingdom Metazoa; phylum Arthropoda; class Insecta; order Coleoptera; family Curculionidae; genus Pissodes; species Pissodes strobi. The sequence continues at coordinate 26,857 of MU192054.1, forward strand.
CAACCATAACATCAAGCTCAACTGCGAACTGCAGAACGTCACCTTCAGAAAGCGAGGGTCTCAAACAATGTTTAAGCCCTAATTTAAAAGCTCAAGCTCATCCGTATCAAAAATTGTATCGGTTAAATTCTTAGTTCTATCGTGAAATTTTAAATTTGAGAATCTCTTAGAGGCAGAGTTAAATCTCTGTAAGTTGGAATTGATTTTTTTTTTATAAGAGCATCAAATTTTGACCTCATATTTGAAAATTTTAGGTTTTTAGCTTTCGAAATTTCGTCGGATATGTTATTAGAAAATTCAGAGAAAGTTAATTAATAAAACAAAAATCAATAAACTTAGAAAGGAACTCTCTCGCAGTCTTCTAGACAATTCATCTAAAAAATACTTTTACATTCCTTTTTTTAATACAGAAACCAATATCAGAATCTCAAAAACCATTCGCCATTATGTCAGTAATTCTTTAATTTCTTGTAAAAATAAAAACAAATTACAAACTTTTTTAAATAATACGAAGGATAAAATAGACATTCTCTCAAAAAATTAAATTTATACACTGTCATGCAATTCTTGCGATAGAACCTACATAGGTAGAACTTGTAGACCTCTCAGAATTCGCATTAGTGAACATTTAAATAGGAACAGCTCTGCTTTTGGAGAACATTTGCGTAATCATAACCACACTTTTAGCCCTCACTCTAACGCAAAAATTCTTCATAATGTCTCATCAAAAAACTTCAATAGGCTGGATTTTCTGGAAGATATCGAGATCAACAAGGAGCTGCTTATAAACAACCATTGCCTCAATACTCAAGTCAATCTTAACTTCTTAACAGATCTTACATACCGTTACACAGGCGACTTCTTGATTATGTCTACATATTTTAAACATATTTTTCTTAATTAACTACTTCCTTCTTTCAAAAAACTTTTTTAATATTTATACTGACGTTGGTTTGTCTTATTTTGTTTAATTGTGTGATTGGATTTTCAAGATGACTATTGAGACCAGAAAAACAGCCAATAGTACGTACTACTAAGCAAATGATCTCCAAGGAAGAAATAAGAGAAATTATTGAATCTCCAGTGAACTCGGCCATACAACCTCTTGTGGATAAAATTAGCGTTTTGGAATTGGAATTGAGAGCACTTCGACTGTCTAAAATCTCCAACGAAACGGACGAGCTCAATGAGTCTTCGGGCTCTGTTGACACAATCATTAGCGTCGACAGTCCTTCTTTGTTGCAGCCCATATGCAAAACCAAGACACTTTGTAAAAGGCAGGAATCTGTTAGATCTTCTGAACCTAGTCAACGTTCCACTAACATGGCACAAAACAGCAAAAAAAAATGATTCAAGAGTTATTAGGGGTAGTTCAAGTAGTACAACTTCCAATGGATTTAGGGCCCCTGAATCCAAGATTTGGATGTACGTCGGTCGATGTTGTAAAACAACTACTGAAGATAACGTTCGTGAACATCTGACAACCCAATGGCCTAAACTTCAATTTGAGGTAAATAAGTTGGATTCCAAGGGTACTAGCTGTTCCTTTCGTGTAAGTACTTCTCATAATGATGACCTGCTCGCCCAGTGTTATGACCCCAATAGGTGGCCAGTGGGAGTTGTGATTAAGCAGTTCAGGTTTTTTCGAAGAAAATTTAACAACTCCGGAGGTTTCTTTGGGTAAAGATGACAAAATCGTGATTTGCCATTTGAATATTAGAAGTGCTAGAACTAAATTGACAAAACTCTATGTTTTATTAGAGTCATTGAACTTTCCACATATTGTATGTTTGACAGAGACTTGGTTTACCGAAAGTGAAATCAAGCATGTAATTTTGCCAGAATATAAAATAGGCAGTTATTTTTGCCGCTCCAACAGTAAAGGCGGAGGCGTAATTGTATTTGTAAGAATGCGTATAAATTGCGAAAACCTTAATATTAAGATAGAGCCTATTGAAAATGTTCTTGAATTTGTATCCTGTAAAGTAATACTGAATGATAGTACTGTAAATATTTTATGCTTGTATAGACCGCCTAGTGTCGATATTGTTGATTTTAATAGGACACTAGATCAAATTATGTCTACAAAACATTTTGCTTCTGTAAGGTCTTTTGTATGTGGTGATTTTAATATTAATTTTGACCCCAATAATTTAAATATTGACTCAAAAAATATATTGCACTTGTTTTCCGCATTTGGTTATTCACCTTGTATAGAAGGCTTTACGAGAGTGCAGGGTCAACGAGGTTCTATAATTGACAATATTTTTACAAATTTAAGTTTTTCTGAACTTCCCTGTCATACTGTTTTTTGTGATCTCTCTGATCATTTTATGCAGCGAATTGCTTTTTTGGGTAGCCAGGTTGTTGATAGTGATGTTTGTCGTTTTATGTATCGTAGACATTTTGGGTCTGCGGTTAATATAAAGAATTTTATTGATACGGTGGCGGGTGAAAATTGGAATGCTTGTTTTCAACAGGGACAGAATGCGGATGGAATGTTTGTGTCTTTTTTCAAAAGATTTTCAATTATAGTTGACTTGTGCTTTCCAGAAGAGTATTATTATAAAAAAAATAAAGAATCGCATCAAAATAACGATTGGATTACACCAGAAATTAGAAACCGGGGTCAACTTCTTCGTGACATTTATAAAACCTTCAAACACTCAAATTGTCCATTGTTATGTAATACTTACTCTGAATTGAAAAAAATACACAAAAAAAGCATCTACAACGCTAAAAGACATTATTTCAATAACAAAATATTAGCATCGGATAATAAATCGTCTGCGGTTTGGAATATAATAAAGAGTGAGACCACCAATAAAGGTTTAAACTCGTTGCCTAATAAACTTAAGGATGGAGATACTATTATTGACTTAGATAAGTCTGTGGAAGCTTTTAACACTTTTTTTCCTGGATGCTCCTAAAAAATTAATACGACAGAATCCTCCACAATTAAATGAAATTTATTAAGCAAAGAATGCTACATTGGCTTCTCAAAAAATGAGTTTACTTCATATATTGCCTGATGAAGTTGGTACTATTCTAAAAAAAGTTTCGAGAAAAAATTCTAAAGGATTTGATGGTATTCCTTGTTCACTGTTGGGTCATGTAATAGAGCATTTGAAGTTTCCTCTGGCGACATTGATAAATAAATCATTTGATGATGGTTTATTTCCTACCTTATTAAAACAATCTATAATTGTTCCTGTACATAAAAAAGGATCGGTGGAACAAATTTCGAATTATCGTGGCATTTCCTTGCTCTCTGTATTCTCTAAGGTATATGAAAACGCATTTTGTGACAACTTAAAACATTTTATTGGTATAAACAAAATAATAAATTCATCCCAATATGGGTTTCGGGAGGGACGTTCAACAGAACTTGCCTTATTAGAGTTAATCAAATTTATAATGCATAACTTGGACGGAAGGATTAGGACTCTGTGTATTAATTTTGACCTTTCACGTGCTTTTGACACCATGAGGCATGACTTGTTGTTCTTAAAATTTAAATCAATGGGTATTGAGAAAAACCTTGCTACACAAAACTACGTGATATTAAAACTTCGTAACTTTGTAAATGTAGACGTACTTAAAACATATTATTATGCGCACATTCATCCAAAGTTAAATTATTGTATTATTTTGTGAGGGGGATCTTCCGCAATTCATAGCGTATTATTTGTGTTTCAAAAACGAATTATACGTACAATGCTTTTTAAGTCTCGTCTGTATTCGTGCCGTGAATTGTTTAAAAATCTTCAAATACTGACCGTTGCATCTATGTACGTTCTGTCCTGCATTTTAAATGTTAAAAAACACCCAAATTTGTATATGTCCTTCGAGAATAGGGAGTTAAATTATAACCTAAGACATACTTCAAATATGTTATTACCGAAACATAACTTAACTATAGTTGCCAATAGTGCTGCAATACTTCCAGTAAAAATCTATAATAAATTTCCTGACTCAGTTAAAAATATAAAAAGCATTCCGATGTTCAAACGCATTGTTCAAAGTAAATTACTTAGACATAGCTTCTATAATTTAGATGAATATTTTAATTGTGATCAGATTTGATGTTCACGTATACTCAATGTTGTTGTTTTGCTGTTGTATATTTTTGACGTTTTCCATATATGTTGTGCATATCTAGGGAAAAAAGGTGAATAAATAAATAAATAAATAAAATAAATAAATAAATAAATATAATAAGGGAACTTGATTTATTTTTACCGAGCTGAGTTAGCTCAGGCTAATCTCTTCTCTTAATTAGTTAAGCTCTTTCTTTTCTTTCCTTTTTCAATTCTTCGAGTAGAGTTAGTCTAGGCTAATCTCTTCTCTTAATTAGCTAAGCTCTTTTCTTCGAGTTGAGTTAGCCCAGGCTAATTTCTTCTCTTAATTAGTTAAGCTCTTTCTTTTTCTTACCTTTTTCAATTCTTCGAGTTAATATCTTCTCTTAATTAGTTCATTAGCAACCCACTTAATTAAGTACTTTTTCACTCCCCAAAAAATTTTACACCTACAGGGTTATCCAAAGAGGACTAGAAAAGGCGATTTTTTGACGTTCCCTGTACTTTTATAAAAAAAAACTGAAATACCTATCTTATGTAATTTTCTCCCGCGAATTTGGATATGTTCAGCAAAAAACAATTGAACATCAAATAAAAGTGTTAGGGGTCACTTTGATATTTTTTTAAATGGAACACCCTATATATTACTACATTTTTGGACTCTAGAAAAATCTAAACACATTTTGTGTATAATATCCTATACCTATCTTTAGCT